>JALLPH010001318.1:0-10906 GCA_036939855.1 Cyclotella choctawhatcheeana
AGAAGTGCGACTTGAATGACATCTTATTTGTTTATCCGCAAACTCACCCATTACATTGAGAAATCATTGTTTTCTCAAACAATAATGTTGGAATAAGAACCGTACTACTTGCATCCGTCATTTGTTTCGCCTCCCTAAACGCAAGCTCGGAACTTAGTTTCGAGGAACATGGCCAGTAAAGAGAGAGAAGAAGTCGAATCAACTTCACGTCTTTGTGTGAAGTGAAAGTTGTTCTGTTCGGCTTCGGCGGCTCTTGTGTGTTCATGACATAAAAGAGAGGAGTGTCAGTATTTTAGCGTAGGAATCAGTATCTTTTTTCAAAAGTTCAGCGCGCACATGCGTGCTCACACATCATACAGTGCACACATGTGTCCACCGCCTCAACACATCCACAATCATCCACATCCAACATCAACACTTCGACATCAGACATCATGATGTCAACCCCGTATGATGTTCTCACGTACCACAGTCATGTCTGTACCATTTGGCTTTGAGAGCACATCAACGGGAGAACATCCCATAAGTGATGATACCATCATATGCTTCTTAGGATTCGTATGTATGGTCCTTTGTGTTGCTTTGATTGCAAGATACGACAACGCTGACGACGATTGGTAAACAATACCCAAGAATCTTTGCAATATAATCTGAGTTGAATCATGACGGCGGGCACAACAAAGCAGCGGGATAAAGTCCCGAGACGGCATAGAAAATCTGAGAAGAAAACACAGATCGAATCGGTATTGTCCCCGCACAACTGTAGCTTCATCCACCGTACAACAATCCAAAGAACACCAAACAAATTATGCACATTAAACTTGCCTTCGCCTCTCCCGTCTCTATTCGATGATACATCCACATCCCTGGACTCAAATCCAACGAGTCCTAAAGCTCGTCACAAACGAGCACCATCGGACCTGAACTCCATTACAGTCTCAGTGGATCCGTCTGTAGTCACCGAATCATCTCATCCTCATCGTCATTCGGGAGCATCTATAGTATCTTCTCCTGACATACCTTCTTATTTACGTATTGGTATGTCATGTGATCCTTTAATAGCATTTGATTTGGTACTAGTAGCTACTACTGATGGAAGGGTGGCTGTATATCAAATTGTAGACTTTGGATTGGACCTTGACGAAGATGTAATGGCTTCAGAGAGAAGACGGTTATTAGAATGGGAAGAAGAAGACGTGGAATTTTCTGATATCAATAATACAAATGAGGAGAAGAAGTCACCGGAAGATTCATTTGGGTTTGATGAGAGTGGTGATGCAAATGAAAGAATGAGTCGGCGAGAGAGGTCTAGAGAGAGCGTTGATCCTCTCGTTATTGTTTCGTTGCCAACCCACAATGCTGTGGATGAAGTCAGTTCTAAAGATGATGATACATTGGTTGACTTGTCATCAAATACACCCATGATTGTGGGTATGTGTGCAACTCCTGAAGGGATGAGTTTGATTGGAAGTCATGAAAATTGCCCAAAACCAATACTTGGTCATGTGGCAGTTCTAACAGATGATGGTGGTGTACATATACTTGAATTTACCGCGACTAATTCTTCAATGATCGAGGAAAGAAGCATCATTCACGCAGATGCACCAAATGTATCTGAAATTTGCTCATTCCAAAGCTCGCTCTTCGGGGCAACTTGCATTTGTATGCAACCCATGGGAAGAGATGCTAAACAATCCAACGCACAATCCAATGCCATTGAGCAGATGCGTTTGTGTATAGGTCATGAATGTGGTGTACTGGAATGCTACCAACTAGTTACATCACAATCGCCGCAGAAATCTTCTGAGCTGGAATCTCCATACTCTTTCACCAAATCCAAGTCTAACGAGGTGCCACGCAGCAACAGTAACAGCACCCCGACGATCGAGACACCAAAACGTAATGCATCTTTTCTTTCTATTCATCTAGCAGAAGATGGCAATTCCAACGACAGTTTTGATTCCTCGACAAAGTTATATCGAACATATTCTGAGCCTGCTTCTCGTCAACAGAAACGAGGCAATGATATGGCTGACTCAGCAATTCACATAACTGCTGATTTATGCTGGAGAGGAAGTATCAATGTTCCAATTAGATCTGTGACTTGTCCAGGATGGAGTCCAAGCTCGGTAAATAAGAAGATGCAGTCTCTTATCTCTATAGGTTTGATGCAAAGTTCTTCGGAAGAAAATCGGATGTACGGAGCTGATCCGACTAAGTTCAGAAGCACCAATCAGGACTTGCCCCCTGCCATATCACTTGAAGTTATTGATGCTTCGCTTGCGCAAGAGTACTGGCATAAACAACAGAAAGAATATAAAAGTGGAACGACTACAAACAATCAGCCATCTACAATACTACTTTGTGAATGCAGTGTCTGGCCACAAGCTGGGATGGAAGTTAGGGACGGCTGGACACGAGCTAAAGAAAAAGTGCGCCAAAATCTATCGAAGAATCCATCCATTATCATAAACAAGATGTGTGAGTTATTCTGTCAATTAATGATTATTCCAGAACGATTCTAAATAGCTAACTCTCTCCTCTCTATTCGTTCGATAACTAAGGTCACTTTGTTGGTGGCGACCCTTGTTTTGCATTTGCTGCATCTGATGGAACTGTAGCCATTCCTCATTTCAATTCGGATGGTTCCTGGGGCATATATAATGACTACAACCAAGTTATGCTTCCACAACGATGTATTGGCATTGGGGCAATTGAAAGTGAGTCATCAAATAAACAGAGGTATATCTGTTGCTGTTCGAGAGGTGGTACAATATTTCTTGTACCTGTGATAATCAAGGAGGGGTCCAAAGACATGACAAAAGTGATAACCAAATTTGTGACCCCACTGGATTCTAGTGTAGAGGACAATAGATTCCTGCGCTATGTCCAAAACTTCACCGCTGGCTCATTACACGTACCACATTATATTCGAAATGACACTTCGCTGAAACGCGTTGCCCTGGTGGGTTTGAATGGAGGCACAATTGATGTTTATGATGTTTAGCAACCAGCTGGCCTCGTTGTACCGTATCTATAACTATTACGACAATACATTATGTCAATAGATGTAAATTAAACCCTTTTTGGTCTTTTCATTTGAGCTCAACTAAATACTCTCTCATAGGTCGATCGTTGTATCCATTCTTTCCGCCATGAGCATATGCAATATCTTCGGCTGCTTCCATTGGTACGGTATTCCAAGTCACCTGATTATCTTCACTGATACTATCAAAGAGTAGATTCTCCAGCGACAAGGTCTCTGGGTGCAAGCCAAGTAGGCGTGAGGGTGCCACATTAATAAAGACATAATCTAAACAATGATGGTGGACTGTGTCATGACCACCCCCTTCTGATGGCTCGAGAAAGAAATCCCAGCACCTACACAGTTCATTTTCAAAGACGAGCTTAGTTCCGACATTTGTAGAGTACTTTGCTCTGGTAAACAAATTGTCCAATTCCTCTTGGGTGTATTTTGGTTTGTTTGATATGAACTCAAATATGATTTGTCGATACTCCACTTCTGTCGAAGTATTTTTGATCTCCCACGTTGTTTCTGCTTCAACAAAATATACTGTGCGATCCTTGGTAGTTCCCGATAATTCATCATTGATTACATCATTGTTTGATTTGGATATCTTGACTTTATGTTCACTTTCACCATCGTGAGAAACTTGCCATCTTACGGTTGGGCAATTATGGGTAACTGAGACTTTCTGCTCTGGAAGTAAGCGAAAGTCTGAGACTTTTATGCGATGATTCGAAAATAGAAGCCGTGTGGGATAGCTGCTACTGTTACTGAGAGGACGTGTCACTTCACGTTTGTCAGTATGTAGTCGATAGAATGGCAGGTCGTTCTGGTTTGATGCCAGTATGTTGTTCATGATGTTGTTTGATGTTGTCCCCGACTGCAACGCTATGCTACCTCAAGGCTACCTCCTGGTATGGCGTCTGAAGACTCTTTGTAAAGCTTCCATGTTGTTGATGTCGGTCGGAATGTGGCCCGTGGCCGGCGGGCGGCGGGGTGCGGGGGCGGGAGAGGAGGAGAGAAGAGAGAGTTGAAACAACAGGGGGGCTATGAGATAGTAGAAAATACTACGTAAGAATTTTACTGTGGGCCTAGCTCGACCCTCTATATTCCTAAACCCCATGTGTGACACCTTGTGACCCGTGAATAAAAGATCCACAAAATCAAAATGGATAAAGCCTCCGCGCGCACTCCGTACCTACACAGTAAACAACAACACTATGGCAAAACGTAAGCGTCTTTTCATAGGTGACAATGTTGAAATTGCGTGCCCTCGCAAGGGTGAGTGAAAAGACGGATGCTATGAATATTGTTATTACTATTTACCGGGAAGAGAAAAATGACGAAGAAGACCACACTAACTTATTGGTTCTTCGTTCTTGTTGGTTAAAAAGAATTGACGACTCAACCGCTGTTAAAGTCCACAAGATCCAACGAAACTTTCGAACGATCTTTGATTACAGTCAAGAAGATGGTGTCACCTAATCGTCGCCATTATTCCTGGGAGAAACAAGCCTCTGAAGACGAGGCTGCTCCTGAAACTGTGACTGAGCTGACTAAACCGATGAGAAAGAAGTAAGCTTTCGTTTAGTACTGTTAATCTTTTTACTCGAATGGACGCATAATATATCGATTTGCCATAGGGATAGAGCAATGGCCGATGAAGGCTCTGTGGAATCAACTCAGTTAGTTGACTATTCAGCGAAGAAATCCGACGCAAACAAATCAAGGCGTGGCATCAGCAAAGTTCTAGTGAGAATACCAGTGTTTGAGTCGCCATCTGCAGAAGATAGAAATTCCAGTTCTCATAAGGCAGCAGCACCTACGCTTGAATCAGAATTCCGTCCTGTACTTGCAGATGAAGATAATGCAAAATACCATGATAATGCCAAGAGTCAGACACCTGCTTCTAGAACTATAAGCCCGTCTGTAGAGAAAGATGCAACCTCTCTTACAAATACTCTTACTGCAACTCCTAAGGCTATCCAGTTAATGCACGGTCAGACTCGATGCCTGCCTTTCCCCATTGGATGCCAAGTCTGGTCGAAGCAGGCAGGTGCAAATGCAACGATGAAACGTGGAACAGTAGTTGGTGTTCATTTGAACCTGACCAGCTCCAATGAATTGCTTTATAAGTACAAAGTTTCATTTAAAGATTCTACTGAGATGATGGAAGGCAGTGAGCTTAGATATGCCTCTGGCATTCGAATTTTCTACTCCTCAACAGGATCCTTCGCGACGGAGGACATCTTGCCAGGAGAGGTAATTTGCTGCAAAAATGAGAAATCAACAGATTTCTACACAATCATGATTTTCATTAATGGTGGCTTAGATACACATCTTTTCCAGATGGTTGAAGATGTTCCTCCCAGACATATCAAGCTTGACGTCGAATTGCTAAATGCGTAGTCATCATCTGGGAACTAACTCGGTTCTCTCTTATTCCAACACGAAAAAGTAAACAGTAGAAGTTAACAGTAGTGTCTGTTGCAATAGATTCAAAGCAAGTAAAGTGTCCACTATTTCTAATATGGAATATATTTAATGATCTAGTGTCTTATCAGAAATTATGAAATCGTCGGCGCCTCCTTCTTTTGCAGCAACTTTGTGCTTCCCTATTATGCGCCCACGATGGTAGACTTCGAATGTATCGCCAGTCATTGCAGTGAATACATTAGAATCACCTTCTCTGATTTCCCCCAATCCATTATAGTGGCTATCCCTGGCAATATGACGTACTATTTCGACATCCTCTCCCATTTCATTATGAAATACAACTGCAACCGCATCTTCATCCTCGGTGCCTAAACCATGTTCTTCATCAAGATCTCTGCCTGTCACAAGTGCCTTGAGTGCAGTTCCAATTTCAGCCACGCGACGATCAGTTAGAAAGTCAGCTAATCCGCCCACAGATTCCGGGCTGTCATCAACTAAATGTTCTGGTTTGTATGCCCGAGGCAAAGCAATCACGCCATGTCTGACAAGATATGCAAGAGCAAGCCGAGTTACTGAGTAGTAATCATCTTCGCTCTCATTAATTATTTCCGAAGAACCTTCTTGTGATAAGAGCATTTCACGGTGAGAATGAAACAAGATTTTACCAAGCATTTGCATCAAAGACCACGCGTTGGGCACTAGTTCTTTTTTCTCTAGGATATGGCCAGCCACATTCGAAGCGAGGAAAGTAATATTCTTATCCTTCAATAAACCTTCTACATGGAGGTATTCGTTGTCAGAATGAACTCCCATCTTTCTCCCATATGAGTCCAATGCTTGAGAAACATCGCCTCTATACATTTGTGGAGCAATACGGATATGTTTCAAAAGCAGGTTCAAATCTTCAAAAGTTGCACCATCTATGCCAATACCATGAATGATATTAGATTCGTAAAGCCTCTCAAGAACACCCCACGAGTTTATCCATGGCTGTATTAGTCCCAAATTAGCTGATTCGTTGACTGCACAGGGTACAGCTCTGTGAATATCATTATAACACTCTGGTAATCGGAGGAGAACATGCAATCTTGTATCAACTCGTCTATCAACCAAATTTGCTTTCCAGGAGGTGGCATCTAAGTCATTTAAATCGTGAATAGGTGGAACTAACCCATCCAACTCTTTGGTCAAGTCATTCAATGCCTTTAATGTATTCTCTGTGCCCAGATCGGAGCCAGTTAAACTGATGAGAACATGTACCTCTAGACGATTTGTATAGTCGTAAGAATCTTCATTGGGTTTCTTTACATCGACGCCATTGTTGATTGCTCGGTTGCTTTCCTTCATGAAGAATGTTATCGCTCTTCCGACTAAAGCTACAACAGTTTTGGTCATACTTGTCTCCAAATCCTCCTTTCCCGCTCCATCATTCACCGCATCAATAATTGAGATACCTCCTCCACCTTCATTCTCACTCGATGCATATTGAAGTAATCTTGATACGATCAGGGGTATTTCCTTATGCTCAATGTGATGCCCGGCCACACCGAACCCTACTTGAGGGAGGATGCGATTGTTAGACAGTTTAATTGTTGGGACGCGTGAGAAAAGTTCAGGTTCAGGTTGCCGTTTCTGTTTTTCGTGGATGGGAGTTGAGTACAATGCGAATCCAGCCGGATTATCTACAATTCCAATCATGGCATGTAAATGATTATGCTCGTCTATTTTCTGCTTTCTATTGTGGTGGTGGTAATTGTGATGTCGACGATGTTTTTTCTCCTCTTTATGCAAATGGTGAAAATTCCAACCGAGTATCCCCAATGAAACACAAGCAACTAGAATAATGAATGCATTTTGGAGGAGCTGCCGTGTCTTTTGGGTACGGCGTGAATTGGAATACCAAGCACTCGGCTTGTATGTTTGATATGGGTTGGTTATTGAGTTAATTGCTGATAATTTTTTGGATGTGATCTTTGATATGGCTGTGGCTGAGAGTTCCTCAACGTCGTCATTACCACCTGCCACTGTGGCTGGATTGTTGTTCAATGATTGTTTCCGCTGGACAAGTTGAGGTTGAGACGATGGGATCTGCAGAGACGGTGGCGGTGGTAGTTTCGACTGAAGATTGGATGTGTGCAGTGCACCGCCGTTCACTCTAGGGGTCACTTTGGAGTTTTCAACGAAAGCATTTTCTACCTGACCATGACCGTTATTTGCGGATGATAGCTTGGGAGGAGGAGGGAGACGAAACTTGGATTTTCGTGGTGGTTGATATTGCTTCTTCTCCTCTTCATCGAGGGACGCTCGGGATCTCATGGTGGTTTGGAATCTTTTTTTGGAATCGCCTAGCATCGATAGAGCACAACGAAAAGAAGGAAATAGTGGGCAGAACGGATTTGTACAATAGGTATGATATGATAGCTGATGAACTAATAGACATCTGAACGCCTAAAATACAAACCCTAGTCTGTCGAAAGAAACCCTCTCCCTTTCTTCGTATTATCTACAGTGTTTTGGTCTCATCATCTTGGTCTCATGTCAAGTGACAGTGGCAGCGTGTCAGTCGTTGTTCAGCGCTTTCGAAAATGCAAGCTTCTAATTGACGAGCTTGAATACGTCGAAGTTGGTGCCTGCGAGCAAAACTGTTGTGGTCTTTTGGCATACATCAGCTTCGCCTCTTCGACGTCCATTTCTCAGGTACAGCAAGCTGCAACTACTCTCTTGAACCTACCTGTCCTGACCACTGGACTATGGGGTGACAGCGAATCGTCGACACTGTCTGTACTCTCATTAGCTGCAGAACCAACATCTCTTTGTTCACTAGTTGTAGTACCACAAGCCAATCTTATATCAAAAGTAAAGCAACAAGGCAAATCAATACAATATCACGGACAAATCAACAAAGAAAAGGGGAAGGAGTTATACGATTGCTTCTGTGATTGCATTAGAGCAAAACTATTAGAAGAACAATGTTCTTTTGCGTCGCAAGAGTTGCCTCAATGGTACATGGAACGAAAGGCATTTATCGATCGACAGAACAACAATTCTCAACCGGCGTGCGTCAGCAAACTTCCTGAACTGTTGTTTCGCGTCGAATCAAAGTACAGCGAATGGGATGATAGAGGTATACCAGTCAAAGATTTAGAGGGTAATGAATTGTCAAAGAGTCAACAAAAGAAATTGAACAAGATATACGAAGCTCATTGCAGAAGGCACCAGAAATGGAAAGAGAGTGGTGGTCATACTGAAAGCAGCAAAGAAGATTGCAATGATAATGTGCCCAAGGCAGAATGGGATGCGAGCTTAGATCCATCATTTTGCCACTTTGTTGCTGGGAGCTTTGGAAAACGGCAGGGGCTATCATTCGAGTCGGACATGGGGCCCTTTGTTGTAAGTACACCTTTTAAATGTTCGTTTATGTTTCAAGCCAAACAAATGTATTCATATGGTACACCCATCTTCACTTCATTAGCATGCATTTCAAGTTTGAAGTAATCTTTACTAACTAAATAATTTGGATAGAGAGGTTAGCGAAGTAGGTATTCATGATGTAAATAAATATTTAAAACCATTGTATTACACGAATAGATGTAATGACTACCATACACAGCTGCAAAAGCTTCATACTCTTACTCTGTTTGAACTTCACACTTCAATTAACAATAAGGTAGGTCACAATGCTTCGATAGATGCAAAAGCTTCAGCAATAGTTCTTTACTCTTCGTTAAAATGATATCAAGATGCTTTCCGTAGAGCTAACGCAAATTCAAGTTCAATCTGGGATGAAAAGTTTTAATCGGAAGTTAATACATAGATGATGAATGCAAATGCAATGACAGATTATGACCAATGTAAGTATTGATATACTGAGTTTACCTGGATGAGTTGATAAATCATAGAAATAGAGAGTTGTTATCAGCAACTGGGACAAATAATGAACAAGAGTGGATACAACCAGATTGAAATGCAATTCTAGTGTACATTGTTCTCCGTGATTTCTTTATAGCTGAGATTTGACCATAAGAGATAAATGGAAAGAGTCAATATTGAACTTGACGGCTTCTTCCTGAACTTATTTTTCATTTTGCCGTGTATCTTAGTTGCAATGAATAGACATGATATGGCAATTCGAATCTTGATAATGTGTCTACCTTAAGTAATGATCAACAAAAAAATTGACAATGGCTATGCATTTGCAATTGAGTTGAATTGGTCCCAAATATTGTACATCAGCTAGCAAGTATGCCTTCTACATATTACACAGACACATTTAAATGTATGTTTCCGAGTTAACATAGTAATACGGATGATATTTGTGATGAGAAATACAATAAAGGACTTGTCTGATGGATGCAAAGAGTTTATCTAATCAGTGCATTATTAATCAATAAAATTTGGTATTGCACTTGTGCTTGATCTAGCAACATGAAATAACTCTAATACAGGAAAAGTTGCTTTATGAATAAATATTGGCAGCAGGGTTTAACAATCCTTCAGTATTCCTAAGATGTCAAGATTATGAAAAAATATGGTAATAGAACCATAGTGAAATGAATGTGCTGATCCAATAACACACAATCATAATGATGAAAAATTGAATATGTAAGAAGTAAAAAATGCAATTGTCATGACATTGTCAGATCATGATGCATCAACAATTCAAATCTCTGCCCTATAACATCATTCATTATACCTGTAATGAGACATTGGAACAGTCAAGCTGCTCTGAAATGGGTGTGCTGATCCAAAAATACACAATCTTGGTGTGAAAGTAAGGGTTAGGGGTTGATGGTAGCTGATAATGCCCCTCACAAAACTGACAAAACAGATTTTATCGACCACATTGCAGACAATGAATTCAAATCTCTACCCTATAGCATCATTCATCATACTTCTAATGATACATTGGAACAGTCAAGCTGATCAGAAATGGGTGTACTGATCCAATATTACACAATGTTGCTGTGAAAATAGGGGTTGATGGTAGTAAAAATGGTCCCTCACTAGACTAAGAAGTAAGATTGCATCGACCATTGCAGACAATGAAATCAAATGTCGACCCTATAGCATCATTCATCATACTTCTAATGATACATTGGAACAGTCAAGCTGCTCTCAAATGGGTGTACTGATCCAATATTACGCAATCTTGCTGTGAAAGTAGGGGTTAATGGTATCTGAAATTGACACTCATAGAAATGACAAGTCAAATTGCATCAACCATTGCAGACAATGAATTCAAATCTCAACAATAACATAACAAGCGAGCTTGTGGGGACCATTGTAGATAATGGATTCCAATCTCAACCTTGTCTCACCATTCATTATACTTCAAATAAGACATTGGAACAGTCCAGCTGCTGTGACTTGCATCCACTTGTCCAAACATGCACAATTCAGCTGTGAAATGTGGGGACCCTCAAGCTGAAACTTTCCCCACCC
>JALLPH010001319.1:0-16322 GCA_036939855.1 Cyclotella choctawhatcheeana
TGTGGAAGTGTGTGGAGAATGAAGATCTTATTGCTGAGGGCAATCCTGCTGATAGGATGTTTCAGATAGAAGCATCACTGAATCAAGGAGAAGAACCTACAAGTGAAGAAGAACAACATATCAGCAATGTTGGGTTCGATGTTACAGATAATCAGATGGAAGATGAGGCAGGAGATGATTCAGAAAAAGAAGATGTATTCAATGATATCTTGGGAAGTCTGACAAGATGGCGACCAGAGAAGAGCTCAGGAAGCAGAAGGGGTAAAAGCCCTTTTCTACTATTGGCTCTTCTCTGGGGTTCAACAGCGTGGTATTATTTCTAGTGCGATATTGTACTCCCACGGCAGTTTGTAAATTTGTGTTATTGTACTTGTTTTCTTATTAAAGATGAAACTATAATATACTTTCTATCTTGGACAACCCTTGCGATAACAATATTCTAAAAGTGTCTTCTTAGGTTAAACACCCAGTGAAACCCAAGCCTCAGATCACTTTTTACACCTTTTTGCGCGTCCTTGTTGATGGTAACTCAAAATAATGAGCACCACATCACGGTCCGGGCTGAAATAGCCGTCACAAAAGAAGCAACAATATCATTACTGCTCAAGACTCATCACTTCTTCCTATTCCATATCTGTAGCAGTGGCGTCATTTGACACCAGATGCAGACTTTTACCTTCTTTGAAGCGATATAACTCCATCTTCTTGTTTTATCTTGCTGACCACCTTATCCAGGTCTTCAGCTGTTCTTAGCATAACCTCTAAGCGAGCCAATCCTCTTCCGTGAGATACCTTTCTTAAGTTCATACTACTGATGCTGTAGTTAACGGAGGACACTGCATTACAGATACTTGCCAGCACACCTGGCCTATCTTCACAAAGCACCTCTATAGAAATCGCTCTAAATGCCAGGTTTGATGAAGCTTCATCCCATTCAACCTTAATTAATCGTTGGTCATCCGCCTCTAGCAAATGCTTGCATCCTTGTCTATGCACTTTGATACCTTTGCCTTTTGTGGTGACCCCTAATACTCGTTCACCATGGAGAGGCCTGCAGCTCCTGCAAAATGTCAGTAATATGTTTCGCTCTTTTCCTACAACTATGCCAGATTTACTAGGCCTTTGCGTATGCAGAGGGCTGATAGTATTTTGATTTGCTATCGACTGCAGAGCAAATTGATCACCTTTTACTTTTTTGTCACTCTTGCATAGAATTGCAGGTGAGCCAAATAAAGCCTCCATCACTGAACCTACGGATATTCTCCCATATCCTAATGCTGCAAGAAGCTCTTTCTCTTCATTTAAGTTAAAGCTGCTTAGTATGTGCTCAAGTTTTCTCTGATATTCCTTCTTGCTCGATTCGACTGAACCTTTGTTGTTGTACTTCCGCATTCCCTGTTCAAGTATGGCCTTTCCTTCAATGATGCTTCTCTCGCGTTGTCTACGCTTCAGCCAGGATCGAATTCGGCTCTTTGCCTTAGATGTCCTCACATAGCGTAACCACTCTCTGTTATTGGTTATGCGAAACAAATCGGTTAGCACATTAAAACATGTAAAATATATTTGGAGTTTATGCATTCATATGAGCATGGGAAAGCTATATGTACCAAAAAGAGCTCACCTCTTCGGTGTCTGGTTATGTGATTTCAATATTTCAACTGTATCTCCGTTTTGCACAAGGTGCTTGAGCGTCACTATTTTTCCATTGACCTATTATTAAACAAATTACAAAATCAGATTAAAGATATCTTCAATCATAACATGACCGAATATCAGATAAAGCTCTTACCTTCGCTCCACCACAGTGGTTTCCCAACTCCGAATGAATCAAGTACGCAAAATCTAAAACAGATGCACCTCGAGCCAATGCGTACAACTCCCCCTTCGGTGAGAACGCATATACTTCCCTGGTAAATAAGTCTTCTTTCACACTATCAATAAATTCTACGGGATCATTCTGACGTTGAACCTCAGCCAGTAGTTCTCGTAACCATGTGAATTGCGATGATTCGTGTTCACTGTACTTTTGATTCTTCTGTTTGTACATCCAATGAGCAGCAATGCCACTCTCGGCTACCTCATGCATTTCAGCAGTCCGTATCTGAATCTCAATACGTTTTCCCCGTGGGCCTATAATTGTTGTATGTAAGCTTTTGTATCCATTTTGCTTTGGCAATGCAATATAGTCCTTGATCTTGCCCGTGCCAGCGGGCTTCCAATGAGAGTGAATGATTCCCAGAGCCTGATAACATGATGCCACGTCATTAACAATGATACGAAAGCCAATCTTATCATAGACATCTTCGAAGTTGATATGTTGCTTTTTCATCTTTGTGTAAATGGAGTACAACCCCTTGGTTCTACCACTGACTGACAAAGTCTTACCGTCGCTCGCTAATCCTCCATCTTTCATTTGACTCTCTAAAACCTTGACTACGTGGCATTCATACTCTTGTCTTTCCACTGCCTTTTCACTAATTTGACTTTTTACCCTTGCATACTTCTCAGGAGATAGGTACATGAAACATTCATCTTCTAATTCACTCTTGAGCCAATGTATACCCAATCGATGAGCAATAGGTGCATAAATCTCCATAGTCTCACGAGCAATACGTTTCTGCTTCTCTGGAGGCATGTATTGTAACGTACGCATATTGTGTGTCCGGTCGGCGAGTTTGACAAGTACCACTCTTATATCCTCGGACATGGCCAGTATCAATTTGCGATAGTTCTCAGATTGGTGCTCAGCTGTGGAGGTGAATGGCAATTTGCCTACTTTGGTAACTCCATCGACTTTGTTAATAGAAAGATGATTGTTTGGGAATGGTTATAGTTGGACGTAATGAGCGAGAGTAAGTTGATTGATAGTTGTATAGTAGACTAAAAGCGAAACTCATGCAACCTCACCTAGATGGGATATTTCAGAAGAAAATTCATTAGTAATATTCTGCAAGGTAACTGGTGTGTCTTCGACAGTGTCATGAAGTAATGCTGTTAGGATAGAGGGTGTATCTAGTTTCAAATCGGCAATTATATGAGCTACACCCAATGGATGTGCTGAGGAGAAATGAAAGAGTGAATACATTTGATTAGAAGACTTCTTTTTGTTGCATATCATCTATATTCACATGAATCTGATTAGAAGTTCAACGAACAAACAACATGACTTACTGATGTAAGGTTCTCCACTTTTTCTGCATTGACCACTATGAGCCGCCTTGGCAAAGTGATAAGCACGTAAAAGTAACATCCCAGACGACTCATCCGTTGCACTCCTGACACCATCCATGAGGGAAACCGATTCATAATCCAATATAGTAGACGTACCAATCCCCTCAACAGCCTCGGGATTATAACCTCTAATCTTTTCAACTAGAGATGCAAACATTCCCCGTACCAAGTCATCGTTGTCACTGATTGTTGTGTTATCTCCTTCGCAAGCGCATGGGATAGAATCCATTTGAATGGGTTGAGTGGAGTCACATAATGTTTCTTGAAACTCTCGAGCTGAATCATCTAAAGATACGCCCGGTTGAAAGAGCGTAGAATCATTTTCCATCGATGCAAAGTGTGATTCGTTCTTGTAATTGTATGACAGTACATTGTGTGCCTTTCGAAAATTCGTCCGTCGCGCAGATGATAGTATCAAGTTGTTATCATGCGATGGTGTCGGTCTGCTGATGAACCTAGAAGGCAAAATAACGAACCCCCAAGCAACGAAACTTGGCAGAATCACACATAGTGCCGATACGAATCTATTTAGTCGCTGCCGGTGAGAGAATCTTACATGCTTCATTATTACATTCTATGGCTGACTTTTCATGGAATATGGAGAGTCCACGAGTCCACGACATACACCACAGACGAGCTTTCGGTTTGACAGTGCAGGCTGCGATGAGAAGAAGTAGTAAGTGAAGTGATTAAGGGCTATCCCATGATAGAAAAGATACCTTTCTTTTTTCTAGAATAAACTATTGGGAACATACTCCGCAAGTCTACACAAGATATGGCCTAAATCAAATTGCATATCGTTCCCGGTTCCCGTTCCCAGTTCCCACCAAGCGCCACGTGAGCGTACCTATTTTCATATTCCGTCGACAATGGAATCCACGCCAAACGACAATGAATCGCCGTCCAAACGCCGCCGCTTTGACATACCTCCCACCCCCGCTGATGATAACGTTGACCGGTACGTTGCTTCCTCCACAACATCTCCCTTGCGCCATGATACTCCCAACCGAGATCCAGTTGAAGATGAAACTGTTGAATGCAGCGAATCACAAGACGACCTGCCGCTCACACAAGATCCATCCCTCCATCAACACTCATCCACCACCGACGAATCGTCTACACCTGTTGCCGCCTCTGCCCCACCTCCGAATGATACTTCATCTACTGAATTTACGCCGATCATCCCATTGAATGACATACCATCGAAAAATGTGGAAATTATTAAGGAAGCAATCGCCGACGTCTATGGATTCAAAGACCTTCGGCCATTCCAGATAGAGGCCATCAACCATCTCGCCTTTGAGGAATCATCGTTGGTCTTAATACGACGCACTGCTGACAGGGAATCGCTTGTGCCATTCACCGTTTCAATTCTTCGCGGGGGAGTGACTCTCATTCTTGTTCCACTGCATGGATTGGGCAGCGATCAAGTCGAGGAGGCCACTGTACCTGAGCATGGGATTGAAGCCTATTACATTGACGAGCATAAATTCAACATTGCGAAGGCATTGGAAGAGCGACTGAATGCTTACAGCGAGGAAGAGGCCGATCACAACTCCATACTACTCTTCGCCTCGCCCAATTCTCTCCGCGAAGGGTCCTCTTGGATGAAGCCCATGTCTTCTCTTGCAACTCGAGGGTTGATTAGAACTGTTGCTATCGACGAAGCGCATGAGGTGGAACAGTCTGGGAGGAGCTTTTGGAAAGAGTTTGTCGAGGCTGCGAAATCACTTGACAAGATGATCAAGTCAATGCCACACCCAGTGCCGTGCATTCTCATGTCTGCGACGTTTCGACAATCTGATTTTGATTCTGTGACAAACATCTTTGACATGAGCAACACAGCAATTCTTCAAGGGCCACTAGCGTGACGCAAAACAAAATTTAACTTCTTCGGAGATGCAGACTGCAAGAGTTAAGAAGAAGTGAAGTGATTAAGGTATGGGCTATCCCATGATAGAAAAGATACCTTTCTTTTTTTTAGAGAATAAACTATTGGGAATGAACATACTCCGCAAGTCAACACAAGACATGGCCTAATAAGTTACATAATCGCCGGGTCCGGCATTACAACTAACTACGTTTTCAATTGCTCGTAAGTCTGTTTAGCAGGTAAGTATCAAACAATCTCTAGATCTTGTGCTTTGATAATGCGACTCTCTTTGAAACAATAAAAACACAGCTGAAATGAAAAGTTCACAAGTTCCATTCCGACCATCATTGTTTGCCCAAAGTTAATCTTGCATCTTTCTTTGTTAGAGAGTATGACACTCTTGCAAAATTGAATGCATAATAACAAGATGATTTAACTTATGTGTATCCATATCCTCTGTTAAAATGTATCTTCTGTCACCGTCGAGTCGAACCAGATCTCGTTAATCTTGCATCTTTCTTTGTTAGAGAGTATGACACTCTTGCAAAATTGAATGCATAATAACAAGATGATTTAAAACTTATGTGCATCTATATCCTCTGTTAAAATGCGTATCATCCGTCACCGTCGAGTCGAACCAGATCTCGCTGACCCATTACCAAACGAAAATCGCACATTAACATTTCCATTGTTGTTATTAACGAACGACATGTTTCTTCGATATTGCCGTCCATCATTATCATGACTTTGTCGTGTCGAGTACGGCGTTGTTGTATCATCTTGCATCATCGGCGCAGCAAATGCCGCCGCCGCACCGACCATCTTTTGAACCGCCGACACGGCATCTTTCATTAATCGTTCTCTATTCTCACCGGGAGTGGGATGCGTGACGTGTTCTCCTCGAGCTATCGCGGCTTCTCTATCCTCTTTTTCGAGTACGCGTTGGGTACTGTCTTGATGGACCGTTTGGATAAGTGACGCGGCAGCTTGACTTGCCATGGCGCTTCCTACCAACGAGGCGGCCGATGAGAGTAAGGACTGCGTTGCTCCTCCTTTGCCGGCGATTCGTGCACCTACAATGCTTCCGAGTACGCTACCCACTACGGCGGCGGCTCCCATGGCCTTATTGACTTCATCCGGCGACATTCCCGCCACGGTTTGATCGAACATGTCCATAAAAGACTGAAATTCCGCTTCGGAAGACTGTTGCGTTGTATCATCAGCTGTTGCTGTATCATTATTATTTGCTTGATGGTTGTTGTTACGTTGCCGTCGATGATGCTGTTGCTGCGACGATCTATTATTAGCTCTAGTATTGATCCTCTCTCTACATCGTCCCGCCGTCAACAATTCTCGATCGTACGCCGCACGAGACGCCGGATCTTTCAGCACGCGGTACGCCTCGCCGACTCGTACGAATTGCGATTTGGCGTACGCTTCGTCGTTTGGATTTTTATCGGGATGGCAGGATAGAGATGATCGGAGGTAGGCCTTGCGGATTGTGACTTGATCTGCGTTACGTGGGATGCCGAGAATATCGTAGTGTGTTGGTTCGGCCATTGTCTCTGGAGAAGTAGTGAAAAGTGAAAGTCGTCTGCACCATTTCATTTTTCTTACGTAGGAATTAGTACATAATCACACGCCAATGAGAAATAATCATTATCTCCGCTGGCCTCCAACTATTATTTATCATACCTTAGACACCATAGCCGTCACCACCACATCACGAGAGTAGATTTATCTCAGACTCAACGACCCGACGCGACGTACAGTAACCATGCCGAGTCTGCATCACATCAACCGTCATTCACCAGCAGCAGCCGACGCATCTGCAAATAATAACGGCAATGATCCGTCTAAAGATGATGATGGTAACACTGATGGTAATATGCCTACTAATAATGCTACTAGACCGCTCCATACTCCGTCGAATTGTTTTGGTAATGATGACAATGATCCATCGGGGCAGCAAAAATCAAATAATGAGCAAGAGAATGACAATGAAACTCGTCTACTAGAAAAACACGTTGAAGAAACTGCATATTCATGCGATGCCAATCATGATGAATTAAGTCGATCAGAGCATAAGCAAGATGATGATGATGATGTAAATTATCATCATGCCTCGCCGTCTCAAGTTACATCATCATCGCAGCAACTACTTCTCGATGCAGATGAGCTACGCGTCGATGATGATGTCATCCCTGAATACAATAATAATAATAATGCTGCACCCGCAGCTATGAATGTTGGGAGCAGTAGAAACATTACACGAGTCGACGGTAAAGGTCTTTGGCGATCTTGGAAGAGGAATTTCAATAGTCAGGTGAGGTGTTTCAGTGAGATACTGAGTTGGCATTGTCTGTTGAAAATTACTGCATTTGTCAAAAATCACAACCTCATATTACGTTACTGTTACCATATTATTTTTCTTCTCGGGGCAGTTCACCGCAATTTTGGACCTAGTGGACAACTCCCTAGATGCATCCATTCAAAACATTGACCAAAACTTTCACGGGAAATGTCACGTATCACCCGATACCTACACCTATCACGACGAATTCCATAATATCATTACCAAAACAACGGGTATTACCATAATCAACAATTGCATAACCAAACCCAGGCCGTTGCAACGGTGTTTGGAGATTTACGATTCGTCCAAGGTGGATTCGGGGAAGGAGTCGGTGGGGGAGAATGGGGTGGGGTTGAAACAGGCTTGTGCGACGTTGAGTGATGTTAATTTTGTTTTAGTCAAGATTGTCAACGAGGATAGTGATGGAAGTATTGGTTGTGAATTGGGTGTTGTGGCAGAGACGTTGCAAAAGGCGGAGGGGGCTTAGTGAGTTTGTGTTATAGTCATATTAATTACGAAATGTATTGCTTTGGCAGGCTGAATATGGTTCAATAACTCACAATGATAACTTTCTTTTTCTTGTCACTTTGAAAATAGTCTCCCAGCATTCCAATTCACAATTGATGTTGAAGGCAATAGCAATAGGATATCGACATTGGCACAACAAATGAAGACTCTTTTCTCTCATACAAATCATTCCGAGGTGGCTCAATGTATTGCAGGATACGGCAGTCCTCCCGAGGAAAATGTTAGTGCCTTTGAATCCGGTATTCAACGTCTATGTAGACAATTTGATAAACTTTGCAATGGTAGTTTTGCAGACAGTCCATACGTATTTGCCGTGATTGTAGACAAGATACGGAGTGATAATGTAGAAGAGAGATTGGGTGTGGCAGGCGATGCTCTAACCATGATTCATGTGGACAATCTAATGTTGGAGCTGAAGAAGAAAATCCCATTGACGTATCTTCATATCCCTAATTCATTTGAGTTTTGTGTTGGTGCTGGTTGTGAATTGGTGGATACGAATTATTGGCAGAAACGTCTGGTGGAATTTAGCACCTTTACTATTAACGTCGGTACCAAAATTCGATTTGACGATCCACGGACTGACCCCCAAACATGTTCTTTTCGAATGTTCTGTGGCTTTGATGCCAAGGCTATGAAAGACAAGTCGGAAAAGAAATGTGCATCACTTTACATCTACAGTCGCGAGAGTGGGAGATTGATTACTCATTATGTGGATGCACGTACAATGTTAGGCATGAATGCAGGTGGAAGCGAGTTCTGCAGTGGCTTAAGAGTCCTGTTAGACGATATTGATGGTGTTCTACCTCTAAACCCGACAAAACAAGGTAAGCCAGTATCGAGTTGGGATTCCATCATATACAATATTATGTGAACTGATTTGATTTTGTGATTTCCAAAGATATTGCTTTCTCCGAGAAGTCATGTGGTCACATTTTGAAAGAGAATTTGTTCACTGAGGTTGGTGCGGCAGTGAAAATGTTTTACATGCATCACAAGGGAAAATTTGGTAACAAGAAGACGGCGCTCACAAAAAAGATAGATGAATACAAAGACAAGATACCATTGATTGATGGTGAACTGAAAACCGAAATCTCTAAACTCGACTTGACGACCTTTGAAGTGAGCAGTAGGAAACTAACAAAAAATATTGTCGGGGGCATGACACTTAAACTATTTGGAGTGGAAAAGGTTGGGCTTGATACCCTCTATCGCATTTTACCGGATGAACCTTCTCCTCCAGTACCTGAACCTGATACTGAATTGGTATCTAGTCAGCCTGATCCTGATTTAGAAGCTAGTCAGCCCGATCCAGTAACATGGTTAGGGATAGATAATTCCGTAGAACATGTATCGAAGAAGAGAAAGCGGGGAGATTTAGTCGAAGAAATCACTCAAGTTCAACAAGCTCCAGCCGCAACACATGGAGATGTAGCTCCAACACACAACAACTCTAATTATCAGCAGCGGCAGCAGTACTTATACAACTATCAATATCCATACATGCATCAGTCGCATTACCATCAACAGCAGCAGCTACAACAGCGCTCAGTACAAAACCAATATTTCAATGAGGCGACCTTCACTGCGAATAACGCTGCAAGAGAAAGCCATCTAAATACTCACGCACATATAAGTGAGACAACTACCAATCAATCTCAAGAGCCTGATACAGCTGAGCAAAATTCACGTGCAAATCAAAGTGAGAAAGGACCTCATCAAACTCAAAAGCAAAACGAAGGGCACTATGAAAGTCTTTGCACTAGATTGACTCAAAAGCTAGAAAAAGCCAGCACCAAGTTGGAGCGGCGCAAGGAGGAATACCAAGCGTTGGTGCAAAAATATGAAGTACTTGAGCAGGAAAATCGGGAAATGAAAAAAAGGATTGCATCTCTTGAGTGGTCGCTTGCAAACCCTGCGAGATGAGTAGCTCTAAATTTAATATGTTGTCTACTCATAGCCTCGTCAACTACTGTAGCTGATTGTCCTTAAAATCAGGTCCATAGCCAATGAGAGCTTCCACACTCCAGTCTATTTGTTTTTCCATCAAGTTGATGTATTCTTCGTCGAGTTGGATTCCTATATCTAATGGTTCAGCCTTGAAGAAACCACTCTCATCAAGAATCCATCCAGCTAAAACATCGGGTATTAAAGTAGTGCGGTCGCGTATTATTTCCAGCAAACCAGCAATCCCAGGGAATGGTAGAGTGTAAAGGGACTCTTCAGAACTAGAAGACTTCCTATCCCAAACTAAATCTTCAAAACGTAGTTTAATCAAATCTTCAACTCCTGGAAAATACGCCGTTGATAAGAAGTTCTGGATTTTATCCGCGCGTAAGTCGAAGATATTTGAGTAAGGATAGTCATCACTTGCATCAAAACCAGACGGAGGATGTCGAAGCTCGTACAATGGAAAGTCGGCAGAATCCGGATCTCTCTAATTTAATGCAATAAGAGATAACGCAAGTTCATATTGAAAAAAGATTTCAGTGGACGCAGGAAGATGACAGCCAGACAAAATTGTTCTCACTTACCTGAGTGTGACATGGAACAATTTCATGAAAGGTGAAGTCATAAGAGCATTTTTCAACAGAAGTCTCCACAATGGCAAAATCTAAATGGGATCTTGTGCGTTCCCAAGGAGAAGTCACAAACTCAGAGAATTCCATATTCTTATGAGCCGGGGCATTAATCGGATTTGTCCACATCTGCTGCACCCAGTCGTAAGGGTTTATGAATAGAGCAATTACGAGTGTACTGGGATTGGGATTTGTGTCGGTATGTGACTGGAAGAATTTGCCAGGTCTATTACCAAAGCCGTAGCTCACTTTAATATCAGGGAAGCATCGTGACAGTCTTTCGACTAACCATTCGGCTCGGCTGTGTCGTTCCCCAAGCACAACAATCTGCTGAACAGAAGGTTTAGGAAGTGATCTCTTTTGGTAGCCAATCAATTGCTCAGCATGCCAATCTAAATGAGAATTTAAGTACTCGATGTACTCTTCATTCTTTTTCATTGCGTTGATAGACATATGACAAACATGCCCATTGCAGCCTATTCGACTGGGAAAAAAAGAATCGTCAAGATGGGCTCGAGGTGATATTCCCGTAAGTGTTTCGATTTGGCCGACAAGTCCAAGAATGCCCGGAAGAAGGGATGTAGAGTTGTCATTCAACAAATCCTCATACCGAACCGGTATCGCAGTGAAAACACCCTTTCTATACAGCGATCCCTTAACTGCAGCGCGGATTTTGTCTGCCCTAAGCTCAAGGATCGAACTATAGTAAGTCGATGTACCCTGTTTGAATTCGTAACAAGAATAAGCTCCCTCTGTATTTGATCCTAGCTTCCGTCTGTTATCAATGTCTTGTGGGGCTGCATCCAATACATCATCCCAGTCAGCATCGTCATCGTCGTCCGGAATGGTTTTACTGAGGGGTAGTTCTTTCGGGAGATCTAAAGTTGATTCACCAATAGTTGTATCGTTACTTCCGTGTGAGTGATCCATTGGAGACCACTCTGTTACGATAAATTCCTTCCAGTCCATTTCTTTATGATTAGGAGCACAGATCGGATCCACGTGCATCAACTCAACCCTTCGAACGACGCAAAAATCAGAAGTGTGAAACATTGAGCTTGGTCACGTGCCATTTCGTCATAGGCGAGACTTTAAGACTTACCAGTCATATGGGTTAATAAAAAGAGCGATCACAAGGATATGCTTGAAAGTCGATTCAGATTCAGAGTCCACTTCATCTTCCTTTTCTTCGGGCTGAAACCATTCACCACTTATGTGGTTATTTTTTGAAGGGAATCCCGAGGATACAGTCAGCTTTGGGTATAAGGTCTCCAATTTTCTCACGAGCCAATCTAATCCTACATGCCTCTCTCCTAATACTACAATAGTATCGATATTAGCCACGGAATTGTCATTAACTTCCTCAAAGCCTGCGAGAATAGCGCCGGGCGTGTCTGTCTTCGCTGTCTCGTCGTCATTCATAGTTTCATCTTCTATGATTGAGAACACGTCGTCTTCCATCTCAAATTTTCTAAAGATATCGTCGAGATCCATGGCGGACTGAAACTCTGCTGGGAAATACTTCTCGACAAATGAGTAGTCAATGTCATCATCCTCTCGAGACACTAGACCTGCAGCATCATCGGTATCATCAACTAATCGTTTGATTGGAGTAAATGCCTCTTTTGCTAAAGGATCGTCACGTCCATATAGCTGATAACCGTGCTTGGTGCGATGATAATTAGGGTAAGAAGCCTTTTGTGTATGATGTTTCTTTAGGCCGTCATCAGAGAATATCCACCCAAATATGAAGAAAATGCACGCAGTGATGAGCAGTTTGCTCCAGCCTGTTTGGACATACCAGCAGCGAGAGTTGTTACGTTCGAAATCGACATCGTCAAATCCATTGTAAGTGTAATGTGCATCATTTTGTGTTTGCTGTTTAGTACTGCTTGTTGAGTTTCCAAAGCTTGTATTCGTGAAAGTTGATGGCTGGAGTTGCCACCACCAAAGTAAATTCCTGATAGTGTAGAACGGCCTCCACCCGGGATTATTGACGGGATGTAGTTTGGTCTCCCTATAGTCTAAATGAGTACTTATTTTGTTCACATCATGTGATTCCTTTTCAGTACGCCCTGAGTTTGCCGTAGAAGTAAGAGGTGCCATCTCAAACAACTCAAAACTCTCTTCACATTCTTGATTGAATTGTTCTATAGCATGGTCCGGCATATTAAGCTGTTGAAATGCTCTGTTCGAGGCAACGGGGGTAGCCGGAGTTGCATGATCCGATCTTCCAGTTTCATTGTGAATAGTGCCATTGATTACTCCGCGACGATCATCGTCCATCCTACTTCTCTTTTCACGAAATTTTCTTAGTTTGCGTTTCATTTCTTCCTTCTCTTCGACACTTGCCATGCTTTCTACACTACTCTCACCAACACTACCAGCGTCAAAACTTCCGTTATGAATAAACTCCATTTCTACTTCGTCCACATGCTCAAAACTCCAGGTAGACAATCCACTATTGTGAATTTGCTGCACAAAAGCCTTTTCATCGGCGCACAAACTCCTATCCTCTTCATAGGAGTACGAGGGACTTATCCCTGCCTCAGTTAAGAATTGAGGCTTAGGATTGGGACGATTGAAAATATTCTGTGATTCACGCGATGCTAGGGATTGAACGCATGACTCCGAACAGGATACTAGAGAGCTTTGATGTCTATGATGCCGCTTTTGTGGCGATTTGTGAGCGTAAGGGTCGGGAGAGGCGGGCGGTGTATCATCCAGAACAGAACATGGTTGGGCGGATAACATGCTCCCGTCATCCGTTATTTTGTCATTTCTGTATTGAATATTGCTTGGTGGCAACGAATTGTGTTGTTGCATAACTGTATTATCCTCCTCTGGCATCTGTGGCAGAGACATTGCATTATTCCCATTGACATCTAGCAGTGAAATCATCGTCACTGGTGAGTATTCTAAGCTTGATAACTTGTTATGTTGCTGCTGCTGGTCATTGTTGTAGGGAGGCATGATATCTAACCCCAATAGCGAATTGGTGGATATTGATTGAGGGACGGTATGTTCAACAGGTGTATGCATTTGAATATCAACACCAATCAAATCCCCCTCTTTGTTATTCGCAGAATCTCTAGACAATGAATCATCAAAATCTTGAAAGTAGGAATCATTATTACCCTGTCGATCTGACGGTGATATTCCTTTCTCTTCATCGTGCTGTTGTGTTTCTGTATCATTCGAAAATTCATGCGGACCTAGACTTTCGTCTATTGAGAAATTCCTATTCCTTCTGACACAAGTTATAGGTGTGGCCTCGGAGCTGCTCCCATCACTAAAACTGTGACAAGAGTGAAAATGTTGCTGGTATGGTGGATACGACTGTACATGGGACATAGGATGAGGCGGTGGCAATTCTGGTGACAATTTTTGTGTATTGTAGTACTGATGGGACGCTGACTTTATTTTTGATACGTCAGACTTGGCATGTCGAAAGGGTACTGGTAAAATCACTAAATTGTTTTTTCGTGAGGATGATTTCTTTTTACGTTTGGGTGCGTTGTTGCTTGACACATTATTCTTTGGTTTGTCACGTGATGACTTGTTCCTTTGTCTTCCAGGGCTGCCTTGTCTGTTTTGATTATCGAGCAATTGCTTTCCCTGAAATGATGTAGATACGGATACTGTTTCCTCCGTATTCATATTAGAAACCATGTCAGTCCCATCACTGGCAATAGAATGTGGCGATAGCAAATCTGGCGGTGGTACAAGGTTATTAGGCGGTATCTGGATGCTTAGACTAGAAGCAGCAGCAGCAGTTACAACAGGGGGAGTCGAAAGCCTGGAAGAGTGACTGCTGGGTGAACGAAAAATGTCATCTGTTGAGTTATTGGTTCGTGGCATGGTTGGTGTACTGGACGCAAGTGAGAGTTGTTGTGGTCTGCTTCCTGTTGGTTCTGCTATGGTAGAGTGAGCATAATATTGTTTGTGCAAGCAATGTAAAAATGGTTGTTAGAAGGCCAAGAGCAGTCTCGCAGTAAATTAAATGCATCATTGGATCAGGGATCAGGGCATATAAAAGATTCAAGTCTGATATATCCCGATAGACACAGACAGAAATAGATTATGTCTTCAAATGCAAATCTGCAAACTTATTTCTGCCTGGAACGTGCCATGTCTAGGCACTTGCGTTTGCAAATAAAGTATTCACAAAAACAACACCACAATCATAGCTTCTTGCATATAATATCGACCGAAAAACTGACCGTGAGAAGATTCAGAAAAAGATGTTGTGTCTGTGTCCAACGTCGTTGGAAGCATGAACGACGACACGAAACCACCTCTACCATTATAATCCAAATCCAAACTCTCTTCCAGCGAAGAAAGTAGTTCTTCTTCATTTGTGGCTGCCATTATTATTCGTTATCTTCTGCAGGAACGGCGGCCATCCATGCAAGCCTGTTGACCGTTGACTTTTGATTGTTTTTAGTGGGCTAAATATAAGGGTGCCAACATTGTTGTGTTTATGTCCTTTCCTTTTTTGCAACCATGTTCTTTGCACAAGAACTTGTGCAAGAAAATGACAACAACTACAAACTTGTTGAATTACAAGAGTATTATGTTGGCGATTGGTCTTTGTATTAACATGGAAAATATGGGAGATGATGTGGATGTGAAAAACATAAGTCAAGATAGAGGATGATGCTTACTAGAATAACATTTTCTCCTTTTACTTTTGCTCAGCATAGACATATCATAGTTATTCTCCTTGCAGAGCAATGCAGCAATGCAGTACAGTGACACTAAATCAAAGACTCCTCAAACTGCTGACCGCAAGAAAATAATAATCAAATGATGAATCACCGATCTCCAACAGCAGATGATTTTTTGGTGTCCTATTATAGTATAATACTTAATTTCTGTGTTCACATTACAAATTACTATTACAACAAAATTGGAATCTGTTGCCACAAAAAAAATCAGATTCAATTACACTGAAAGGTGCTGGTGCATTACACTACAAACCTGAATCTTATAAAATGTTACGATCAACTAGAATTCAGGTTGATCATGAAACTGTGTGCATTAAATAAATATGTGCTAAAATGCCTGAAGGTTTGTAAACAATGCAGGAATGACCTGTATTGTAACAAGAAAAGAAACTTGGAGTGACAAAATTATATGATAGTGATAGTAAATTCTAATCTCAACCTTACAAAAAAATTTGGCTCGTCTGATATCCTCCAAATGCCTTCCTACAGTCAGGTCATCGAAATGGAGGGGGGATGTTCTGATTTCAAGTGAATCTGTGTGATATGTCTTTGACTCTTTTTTTGATAATGACCCTATCTACAGCAAGAATAGTTGGCTAAGTACTAATTGGACCCAAACAAACAGTTTCATGGTTTTTATATCATGGGATAAAATGCATGGATTCCTCTGAACTTACACAGTTTTTATTGAAACCAGTATCAATGATATAAACATTCCAAATTTGCACCCTGGATCGAAACTGAGGTGGGATCGAGGGATCGCCTAAATAACAGAATGTGAAAATATTCAAAATTGGCTGAGTTAGAAATAAAAAATTCTGCAAAGAACCCATGTTATGGTATGGATACCTCAAGATCCAGAGAATTGTATCTTTTGATCACAATCAATGTGAATGATGATGATGAGATATTGGAAGGGTCAAGCTAATGTGAAATGCTTGAGACAATCCTCAAAATCTGGGTGTGGTGATGGTTGTGGAGGATGAATTCCAATCTCAACCTTTTAGAACCATTCAATATACTAA
>JALLPH010001320.1:0-10829 GCA_036939855.1 Cyclotella choctawhatcheeana
TGTCCATGCAAGTCCTCGCAGTCATCTTGCGGTCATATTATATCTTTTCACCATTAATCTGCCAGGGCACCCCGTGCCCCCCTTGTTATTACAAACCCATGCCAACCACTCACAAAATACCCTGGTCGATACACGAAGCTGCCGGTGTAAACATCCGTCAATTCCAGACAGATGCCCTCGATAAAACAGGTGTGGCGCCCACACACGAACAAGTTCAGCAGTTCATATCATCGCATTACAAGGACTTTTTCGACAGAAAATCAAGGAGCGATTCAGAGAACAGCAACAATAACAATCATAATCGTCCCAATAATAACAATAATATATCCAAGAATCCAATTTACGTCAAATGCGGGCACAAACACGAACTTCACCCGGCATTGGAACTACTGGGACCTAGCATACAAGAAAGAGAGGGTCAGGTATATGTTCAATGGGGTACCAGCGGCTTGAAAGAATATGTGAAGAAGTGTGATGTAGTTCGAGAACTTCAGTCACGATCCAGAACCAAGACAAATCGTTATGAACCGCCCGATGAAGAGGGTGATGGTAATAAGAAACCTCGAGCCAAACGAAAATCACCGATTCATAAGGAGGATAATGCTCACTTTTTGCCAATTAAAGATACTGGTTTAGGCAGTGTTGACGGAAGCAGTGACAGTTCATGAATTGATATGATTAATATAAGCTATTTACATCAACTTAAAACTTTTCAAGGAGGAGGGGTTGATGAAAGCAGTGACAGTTTGAGTTCTGATAGAGATGCTAATAATTCATTTGTACAAATCAAAGTAAAATGTCAGTACAGTCTTGCTTCGCTATTGTAAGTATTTGAATTCGGAAATAAGAAACTCTCTGAATTACAGTAGTCAAGACATCAAATGGTTTCATTAGACCCCTCCAACAAAAGGAGCTTTCAATTCATCTGGAAGCTCTTCTGCCGGATTTAGTGGATCGTCTTCACACTGTGAATACCTGCATGCATTCCACACCCATAAGTTGGCACCCCATTTCATTCCTTTTAATACTGGACAAGCGCCGTGTAAGCTATTCTCATCTAATTCACCATCAGGTCTTTGAGAGTAAAACAATATGGCATCGCCCCGACCTATAAGACAATTCAACGAAAAGATAAGGAGAGAAGTACTTGAGCTACATCTCATGCAAAAGATTTCGACATAACAGAGGGAAGCACGATAGCAGATGTACTCACGTGGCGGAACAGCAAACTGAGTAAAACACTGACTAATCAGCCTATCCTCCCAGCTACCATCACTCAAGCCCGCCTCCTTTTGCAATTCCTTCAAGTACTCTTTCGAAGGAGCATCACCCAATCTCTTAACTAAATCCTCTGATTTATCCGCAGTCAACCTAGCACTCTGTGGGAACACTGTCTGGCCGCCAACCTCAACATCACTTAAATAGAGGAAAACAGTAGCAAATCTATTGCTACCTCCTTTAAATGGATTCCATGAATGATCTTCTGATTGTTGTGCGGGGAAGTAATCGTGATGAGCTACGTAAGCTTGCCCTAATTCATACCGTAAGATTTGAATTCCATCCGCCAGATTTTCTTTATAGGTCCCCATTCGTAGGAGACGAAAGGCACGTCTTTTGATTTCAAATGAGAGTGGTGTCGTGATGTCAAACTATGGTATGAAAGAATTTAAAGTTATCTGTGATGAAGTATTCTCTGGCTTACATAATATGACAAGAACACAACTCACAGCATTCATACTAGTCCTAGTAGTCAACCTCGCACCCGCCCCACCCTGATTCCAAGCTTTGTGCGTGCCGCCCGTAGAATGCGCCATCTTATACGGATTTTCCTCTGCTGTGCTAAACTTGACAAATGCATCAGCTTCATCCTCGCTAAGAAAATTGTGCACGTAAAACACTCTTGGATCGGAGGACCGCGAATTAGAAGATGGCTCGGTAAGAGTTTCTAGAGAAATTTGTTTACCGTTTCCACCAACGAGTCCAGGAACGGGGCGTTTGTGTCCTACTGATAGGGCTGGCCACTGAAAGTGTGTGCTAGATGTTAATGTTCACACAATAGTTCAGGTCAAGCCTATCGAAAAAGTAATAACACAAGGTGCCTTAAACTTACCCGGGTTTAGTTGGACCACGATAGAGGGCAGTCCCATTCAAGAAATGAGATGGCGATTGGACAATCTGTCCTAAATCATTGTAAAGACGCCCAAGTGCAAGGAACTCTTCATCATTCATAAATGATACGAGTTCGGGTTCACCCATTCCTCCGTTTTGGTAAAGTAAAGCATGTGTGGAGGGTTCTCTTGCCACAGCGCTTGTTGTGTAAAATCCATCAGTCCAAGACCCCGGTGGTGGCGAGAAGAGTTCACGGGATGGTGTCTGCTGGTGCGGCACGACGTCATGTTCTGGCGTTACACTTGAACTTTTTCCGCTGTGATACATGTAGGCTGCTCCGACAGCAAGAATTATTCCGGGTAGAGAAAGCGATGCTAGAGAGGACGAAGATTTTATCTTCGAATCCCCATTCGACTTGGGATTCTTGGCGCTTAGGTCGCCGTTGATTTGCTTTCCTTTCTTTGCCATGGTTGAGATAGTAATTTGAGGGGAGTACCTAGGTACAGGTAGGTACGTCTACTGTGCCGTAGTTAGGTACTTAAAAGTTTTTTATTACTTAAACTAGCATACCTTATTACCTACCTGTTTAGGTGGTAGGAGGTGGTAGGCTACACAAGCAAAGGTGCTGTGCCATTTTGTTGTTTTGTTGGAGAAGTTTGAAGGTCTCCTCCTGTGATATGGTAGTATTGTAGTTGCGCAGCTGATATGTTTGTTTAGTAGCAGTAAAGGGTTTGAGGTTGAGGAAGAAGAGCCTACCCAGTTCCAGTGCTAGCCTGATGACGGGTGCTCTTCTTCAAGAGGAGACATCCTCCAATTTCTCTCTTCTATCTGCCAGTAGTAAAATGGTACTATGACATTAACAATAGCATGGATGAAATTATTATGAACAGATTATTATTTCTCTCTAAATAGTTCTATGTGGCATGTTAGCACTGAATGGGAGCAGAAATTTACACCATCCATCTATTTCATGATGTGTTTTACTGAGCAGAGCTGGGGGCAATCACATCGTCTAAAAATATGGATGTGTTCATAAATAATTAGTAATGAATGAAAACAAGTGCATACAGAGAGAAGAGTACCATGCTTCACTCACCTATTTTGAGGATCATTTTCACCACTTGTGTAGCCAACTGGATTTGTTCTTGCTTTCCAATCAAAGTCTCAAACACACCAACATCCTTCATATTGCAAGAGTGATCTCCATCTCCTGTTGCGTCCTGCATAATGCCCAGCCCAATGAAGGGACAGCCTTCCTTCAGCTGCCTTGATTTGGCAGCGGCCACTTCTTCAATGGGAGAAAGACCCGAGTTTTCTGCAAGAGCTAGAGGGATATCATCCAGGGCATCGGCAAAGGCCCTAATGGCGTACTGATCCACGCCAGCAACAGTATCGGCGTGTTTACTCACAGCCACCGAGCATGCAATTTCGGCACTCCCACCTCCATACACGACACGATTGTCTCGAATGAGATTACGAACAACACACATGGCATCATGGAGAGAGCGCTTGGCCTCTTCGACAATCATTTTATTCCCTCCCCTCACGAGGACAGTAACAGCATTGGAGTTGGCGCAGTCTTCTATAACCAGCATGCGTTCTTTGGTATTACCAAATGACACTTCACGGACTAGTCCGGCCTTGCCTAGTTTTTCGGCACTCAACTCGGAAAATCGAGGTACGATGCGTCCGCCGGTAGCAATAGCAATATGTTCAATTTCCACGCCGCCCACCCATCTCACGGCGGGCAAATCATTCTGCAACAGCAAATGATTGGCCTCGTCATCAAATCCCCACTGACAAATGACCAGGTTGGCTCCACAATCCTTGACCTGTTGAACCATTTCCTTGAAATAGTCCTGTTCCTGCTGGAATAACTTCTCATAGGCCTCCCTCGTATTAATGTCAAGCTTATGCTTCGTCTTGGGCTTGGGCGGTTCAAAGGGACAAGTCAAAATACACATTTTAGCATCTTTGATCTCCTTCCTCATTTGCGGATGCGATATATCCTTATCAATCACAATCCCATTGACCAATTCGGTATCCTCTAAACTCCCCCCGGGCTTACCCTCCATTCGGATCATGTCAAAGTTAACATCCTTCCTATCCAAATCGGCCACACCCAATACGGCATTCACGGCAATTTCGGCCATCCTCCTCTTTTCCTCGTTAATGATCTTACTACTCAACGTGGTCATGGCCGTCTGCACCAGCGGTTCCAAGTCATCCTTACTAAATTCTACGGTATCGGCGATATCATTCAAACTACGGATAGCCACCTCGGCCGCCCTCTCGTACCCCTCGGCGATTCGAACGGGATGTATACCCCGCGCCAACAACTTCTCGGCCTGTTCCAACAAACTCCCAGCCAATACCACCACTCCCGTGGTCCCATCGCCGATTTCGTCGTCTTGAGACGAGGACAGTTCGACCATGAGTTTGGCGACTTGGTGATCGACGTGCATACGTTCGAGGATGGTGGCGCCGTCGTTGGTTATGGTCACGTCGCCGTCGGGGGAGACGAGGATTTTGTCCATGCCCTTGGGACCGAGGGAGGAACGGAGGATTTGGGAGATGGAGGTTGCCGCCAGTATGTTGGACTGACGAATAAGTGTGATAATAAAATTAAAGTTATCCCTGCTTAACCAAAATAACGAAATGCAAAACCAATGCATTATGCGTAAGTACCTTGACAGCCTCGGATCCCTTGACGCGGGCTTTGGCCTGCTGCTCTTTCAAAATGATGAAAGGCCGTCCGTATTCGTCTTTGATGTTCAAAAACAGTAAGTAGTAAAACAATGAATAAAAGAATGGTTAGCAGAATACATAATACATTATTGCAACAACAATATCACTCTCTGCTTACCGTAAACCATGGACATGATGGAAGATGAAGGTTGCCAAAAAGAACTAAACTCAAAAAGAGGATTTTTCTGTCCTTCTTGATGTGGACGATGAATGCGGGTTGGTTGATTGCAGCGATCCAATTTGAAAGGGCAAATACAATACAACTGCGGGCTCTACTCGCTGTTTATGGTTCGATGATCGATGGCAATAGGCAATAATGCAATGATGGAGACAAATTTAGTGAAATTAGTAGGCCACAATAGTTTATTTTGGTTAGGCCAACCGGACCCATGTCGTTTTTCCATTCAAAAAGGGGGAGTTAAGCCCACTAATTTAACCCTAGATTTCTTGTAATTATAGCGGGCACTAAATGCTGTAATTGTGGTTGATGCCACCATTTTTCGTGATTCTCTTTACATTATTTATTTAACTTTATAGATATTTGTAGGCCATCCTACACGCCTACTTCTCATTTCTCCTCATCGTCGCCACTCGCCACTCGCCACAATAATACGACGACCACACAATGGGAAAAGCCAAGTCAAATAAGGCGTCCAAGGCCGAGCCTGCAAAGAAATGTACTTGCGATCATCCTTTCAAATGTGATTGTGGAAATCGTCCCGAAAGGCCTTCCAAGTGAGAACAACGTATATTGGATTGAGTATTTGTCATGTCAGACATATATAGAAAGAATCAGTGTTGTGATGTAAACAGATGATGATGACCACTGCACTTTATCAAGTCTGACATTGAACCTCACATTACATATTATCTATTATACATCTTTCAAAAACAGAGGACACAAATGGGATCCATCAACTCAGCAATGGGGAGGTAAAGGCCACAAACAAAAGGGGGCAACCCTCCAAGCCGCATCTACAGGCCAAGCCGACAAAGTTACAAACGTCGGAGGAGTGGCCATCAAACAATGGCAAAAACTACCATCGGACCTATTGAAAGATTTATGTAAAAAACACGGAATGGGTATACCTGTTTATAGACGTTTGGATAAAGCCAAGAATAGTTCGGAATACAGGTTCAAATTAATTGTACCCAGCGGTAAAAAGACAACATCGGATCATGATGTGGTGCTGAGTCCTTCTTTGGCGGTGCCAAATGAAGAGCAGGCGAAGGAAGAGGCAGCGCTTTTGGGCTTATTATATGTCTTTCCAAAATTGCCTCATGAAAGGACTCTGCCGGAGCCCTATCGGAGTACATTCTTGGAGGCTTTGAAGAATTCTCAAGGTGGTGCTGGTGCTGGTGGTGCAGATGATGGGAGTAAAATTACCACCAAAAAGAAGAAGGTAGAAGCAAACATGGATGTTACGAAGGATGGCAACACTGAATCCAAATCGGATGCAACGATGAGGCCTACTGCCAAGGCAAACACTCAACTAACTGCCAATCTACCCTCCTTTCAAAATAAGTCACGCAGTAACAAATCTTCTCAACCGTCAGCTTCGGTGCCATTATTGACAAAAGCCCAAATCAAAGAAGCAAAGCTGCAGCGTGAACGAGATTTCCAAGCACGTATCCGAAAACACGAGGCTATTCGAAATGCCAATAAGCCAATGGAGGTATTCATGTGTGCCTCTATGCGAAAGCGGATTGAACGTTTGTTAGCTGGTGATTCAGTAGATGATATTATGGATGAGGAAGAAGATGATGAGTTTGTGGACGGAGAAGAAGAGGATGTGATTCAATCGTATGTTATACAACGACTTGTCCATGAAGGGTTTACTACCTCTCAGGTTCGCAAGGGTTACCGTGCTGTTTCGGGAAAGTTAGTAACATCAAATAGCTCCAATTCCGATCAGCTAATGGATAAAGCATATGAAGAAACCCTGCAATATTTATGTATTCATCTGAATGAGGACCAGTTGCCTATTGGTTTTGATCCGAGGGGTGGTACTTTGGATGTGGTTCGTCCTGCAGCTAAGACAAAATATGCAACGACTAATGCTAGGAATATTAACAATACTTCTGCAGCAGATGATGAGGATGAAAATTATGATAGATCAGTGATACAGTTTGCACACCAGTTTGGTCTCACCCGTAAAGAGGCATTTGCTGTGTTGTCATATGAGTTACCATCTGAAGTCAAACCGATCAGTACTATTTCCACATCAGAAATGCTCATGCAGAGGTGGAAGTTTTGGAATGTTCTTGTCACCTCAATATCTATAGAACGTTCGTGCTTTGTAGACAATGGCAAATCAGATCTATCACAAGATTGCCGCGAAAGAAATATGGAGGCCGCCACTAATGAACTGGAAGCTTTGGCAGCCATTTTTGATGAGCAAGGCTTTTCTACAACGAAAATAGATGCTGATACAACTTCAGTCTCAATAGGTTTGTCTGTTGGGGATACGAAGCTTATTTTAGAAGTGATCTATTCAAATGGCTACTATCCCGATTTTATGCCAATGGCCTTTATTACAACTGATGGGAGCGCACATTTTCATCAAGGATGTCACTTACATCTAAACATGATCAAATTTTTAAGCACACTCGGTGGAAATGAAGCCATCTTTGAATTGTATGGTCACGTGCAAGAGTTGCTACAGGACATTGACATACAATCTAATCCTGTTAACGAAACATCAATGCTCCTGTCTCAACTAAGCATTGACTGTGAAGAAACAATCAAAACAACTGACAATGAGAAGAACGCCACAAACACAAGCAAAGACATCGAAACCAAACCACCCCTACTCCGTCAGCAAATAGTATCAACAAGACGACCACGGGAAAAGAGCTCATTTTGGAATATATCACCTAAAAACGCCCCTCCTGCGGATGCATTCCCTAAACTTTCAGTCCTATTAGAGAAAGCTCGAAAAAGTCTACCAGCAGCCAAGGCCAAATCAGAATTCTTGTCATTGCTTGAAAAAGCATCGCACGGCGGACGAGTCGTACTGGTAACAGGCGAGACGGGCTGCGGTGAGTATCATTCATGTTATTGAATTAATTACATTACATCATAAAACTAACAGTTATGCTTATTCATTAAGGTAAGACTACTCAGATTCCTCAGTTTATATTGGAGAACGATCCTACAGGTGCAAAAATAGTTGTTGCGCAGCCTCGAAGGTTAGTATAATGTCTTTTAGAACTTTACATATTACGTATGACATCTTCCTCAGCAATCATTCAAATGCGATCATTTTGTAGGCTCGCAGCTACTGGAGTGGCTACACGAGTAGCTATCGAGCGTGGTGAGCCTCGGCCCGGAGTTGGCTCAGTAGGATACTCAGTGCGAGGTGATTCAAAGAATTGCGCATCTACCAGATTGATATTCTGCACGACTGGTGTATTGCTAAGACAACTTCAATCTCAAGGAGCATTGGAGAATATTTCTCATATCATCATCGATGAAGTGCATGAAAGACATCTGGATTCGGACGTGTTGTTGGCTATTCTCAAACGATTCCTGCCAGATTATCCACATCTCAATGTCGTATTAATGAGTGCCACGATGGATGCTGACCGATTTGCAGCGTACTGGGGCAAGAACACACCACGGTAAGTAATTGACAAGCCTACAATGCAACTGATTCTTATCTCATATGCTCACTAATCTATTGATTTCCTATGAAGAATGCACATTCCTGGCTTCACACATCCAGTGAAAGACTTCACGTTGGAAGACGTGATAAAGATGACTGGATACCTACCCCCTAAAAAGAAGGGTAGGAATGGTGGAAATTATCAAATACAGGACACACTAGAAGAAATCGATGGATTGGATCCGTCTGACCTCGACATTAATCCTGCCCAAGCTTCAACGGTGCAGATTTCAACAGAGGAGAGAATCAAAAGAATGGACCCCAACGATATTGACTACGATCTACTTTCTGTGTTAATAAACTGTGTACTTCAAAATAAGGTTGATGATGGCTCCATTCTTGTCTTTTTGCCAGGAGTGGGCGAGATAGAAAGAGCAGAGCGAGCCTTAAACCAAAAGAACATTCCCTCCATACAAATCCTTCCCCTTCATGGTGGTTTACAGCAAGAAAAACAGCAGCAAGTCTTTGTTCCAGCACGAAATGGGTTCACTAAGATTATACTTTCAACTAACGTGGCTGAGACGAGTATAACAATTCCCGATTGTACCATTGTAGTAGATTCTTGCAAAGAGAAGCAGAGCTCATTCGATCCCATCAACCGTATGCCACTGCTTCTCGAACGCTTTGCTTCACAAGACAGTTTAAGGCAGAGGAGAGGCCGAGCAGGCCGAGTGCGTCCCGGTGTGTGTTACAAATTGATCTCGAAACAACATCATTCTACGCTCCCTGCGCATGGAACTCCCGAGATCAAGAGGTGTGCACTCGAGCAGACTATCTTATCACTTTTATTTCTGGGACTCGAAGATGGATCTGCCGAATTTCTTTCTTCTATGATTGATCCGCCATCAAAGGAATCAATTCACTCGGCTTTTGTGTGCCTCGAAAAGCTTGGTGCGGTTGAGAAAGAGGGTGGCATTACGACTCTATGTCCTCTGGGACGTCATTTAGCAGGGATACCCGCACCTCCAGCTGTTGCCAAGTTGCTAGTTATGGGGAGTCTACTTGGGTGCAGGAGCATTTCACTTGCCATTGCCGCTGGAATGAGTGTGGGGAGAAGCCCTTTCATACGGTTAGGATCACCATCATTTAAGGCGAGACGAGATAATGATACTGGGAAGGAAAAGCAAGGAGACTATGGACAAATACTAGAGGCCCGCAAAACATTATTCAAATCGGTTGGAAATAGCGAGCATTGCATGTTGGGCAAGGCCTATCTGACGTGGGATGAAAGCTATGGCAACGAGAAGAAAAAATGTTGTGGTAAGATTGAAAAAGCATATTTCCTTCAACGTTTCTCTCCTACGTTCTTATTCCATCTTTCTTAGACCGTCTTGGCCTATCTTTCAACAGCATGAAAGAAATGAAACAACTTGTGCAGCAACTAAATTCCTCACTTGTATCACTGGGCTTCAATGAAAATGAACATTGCAATATAAACGCGAATTCCTGGAGAGTTGTGAGTGCTGTAGTTACTTCAGCACTCGCTCCTTCTCAAGTTATCCGGGTTCAGCGTGCAACAACAAAGTACACAGAAACAGTGGAAGGGGCCGTTGAGAAGGACGGGAAGGCTCAAGACTTGAAATTCTTCATACCTTCTGGAGAAAACTCCACCAGTGAACACAAAGAGGAGCGTGTATTTATCCATCCGGGATGTAACATGTTTTCTGTCGGTTCATTCTCGTGTCCTTGGCTTGTGTACCATAGGATGGTTAGAACTTCAAAGGCATATATTCACGATGCTACCGAGTCTTCGGCGTATGCACTATTACTGTTTGGAGGCAATATGGATGTGCAAGCATCAAAAGGGTTAGTTGTGATTGACGGAAGAATTGTGTTGTCTGCGAATGCAAGAATTGGATCCCTCGTGGGTGGTCTTAGGCGAAAGATTGATGGTTTATTGGATAAAAAAGTTGCTGACCCTTCTCTTGAAATTTCAGAGACCCATGAAATGAAGCTTGTTGTTGATTTGCTTAGATTTGATGGGCTAGGAAAGTAAATATGATCAATTATTCATTGCCAACATAACGAAGGAAACAATCAGATAATTAGTTCAGCTGCGCCAAATTATTTACTAGGCACTTCACCTCCCAATTGCAGTCATCATATGACAGGCTGCTCAAGTGTAACCTTCTACCAGATGATAATGAAATGAAGCTGCAAATTTATTCATTAACATTAGCTCCGGTGTCACACTGGATCAATTCACATTTGGGTAACCTTCTTATTTATGAGTGTGTACAGACTGATTTAGCCATTTCATATCAGCTTGACCCATCCAATCTCTCATCACAAGTATGATGTATG
>JALLPH010001321.1:0-11376 GCA_036939855.1 Cyclotella choctawhatcheeana
CATGTATGATGCCACTTGGAAATTGCGGGAAAATGTATGATTTTGTCCCTTGATGAATCAGACAACAGGAGACAGGAGATGTTTTCAGTTTTCGCCTCTTCGTTGCCTCTACACTGGTAGACCAGCCATTGAATATCTAGACCCAAGCCATTGCATGCACTTACAAAGGCAGTCTCAGCACCGCCTGCCTCTTGCTCTCGAGTGAAATTATATCAAATGATCTTGAAGATCGGTTCAACGTCACAACCAATGCCAGCCAAAAAACCGTCTACTCGTAATAGCGAGGAACATCAACCCATAGACAAGAAATCCGTCCGATTCAGCAAGGAAAGCGAACAGGTTCAGATACGTCGACCAAGTAGACGATCCCTACTCACCAGATGGTATTCGGTTGAAGACTATCAAAGCTTCCAGCACATGACATACCGGGATGCCACGATGCAGTCTACCGTGTATTTGGCTGCACGGGAAGCAGATGCATTGCTGCCCAAGGACGAGGTCGCGAAGTGTGTCGGAATAGTTCATCTTCTATCAGAAGATGTTCGACGTGAGTCTTTTTCTTGCGTACATTGATTCGATTGAATGTGCACATCTTTTGATCTAATCTCTAATATCCTGACATCATTTTCTTTGCTCCGTATGTTGTTTCAAATCAACAGGTCGTTACCACGACTACAAGCTAGGCAGGTTGAAGCATTCTCATACCGTTTTGCAAGAGCAAGAACGTCAGAGAGAGCTTGGTGGTTCAAGTAGCAGGCTGCTAGCTAACATTTCGAAAGCAAGCTCGCAGGAGGATAGAGATAGAGCAAGAATGTTTGCATTCTTGGCAGCTGCTCCATAAAAAGCCTTCACAGATCCTTAAGAGTTGATTGGCAAGAAAGGATCAGAGTTGATAGGTTAAATGAGGTTTTGTGTGAAATATGTGTACATTATATTATGTTACCCACGATGATTTTTGCGGCTTTAAAATTTGAGGAGTTTCATCAGAGTATCAACATAAACTATAAAATTCTGGTGTTTAATGATAGCTAATTTTAGTGTGAATGAATTTCCATGAACTTTGTGATAGTCACGTCTTGATTAAAATCTTGAGAACTACTTGATTAAATTATCGTCTTGGTTTTGACTCTCCGTGGCATTAGATCTCAGGTTTAGCATATGAAGTAAACTAATTCTAGAGTTTATATTGGTACTCTTAGCCAATGATTTGAGTTTGAACCAATTTCCATGAACACTTTATTTACCAGTCTTTTAATCAAATTAATCGTGGTTGGGCTCTATTCCATCTGTCTAGCTTGATTTTGACTCTCCTTGACATGAGATCAGGTTCCGCTTGAAGTCTCTCCTCTTACAAGAAAGTTTTCCTTGAGTTAATGAATCAATAATGTAGGTATGGTTCCAAAACTTGAAACATGGCAATTCCATGTCATCGTTTTCGTACTCTTTAATGCATTGGTAACTTCACTATGAGGAATGTCATATCTGGGAGTTTGATCAGTCAAATAGCGTTCAATACATTTAAATTTTCGTCTTACTCAAGTTCTAACCAACACTTAAAATAATTGTATCTATATAATATTATAAAGCAGTGGCAATTTCAAAATGTTCATTGACAACTTTGATCACATGTTTTGGTGTACTTCCACTCCAACACGTAGAGGTAAGGTGACCCCCATACGCCTTTTAATTGACAGAACCCGTCCCATTTTTTTTACTCTCTAGAACTACATATTGCAAGTTTTTAGTATTGCAATACATATCCATTATATAATATTCTGCCCCCCCCTCTCTCTCTTTTTCTCGGCTTAAATGTAAAATGATTCATTGGCAGAAGTTGTCGGACCCGAAACGGATAGAATGGACAATCCAAAACTAATGACTACAATGATTCCTATCCAGAACTGTTTTTCAAGTACATAAGAAAAACAAGGCATTATAATTTGTCAGTTTTTTGGTGTACAATTCAAACAATATAATGCAGACACAAATCAAAACACATATTCATGCATACCTTCCAATCCCCCTGCAAACTCCTCCAACTGGGCATCCTATCCCCGACACCCCTCTTCATACTCTCGCTGGCATCAAACACATTCCGCGCCACCGCCCTCTCGGCCTTTTTCTTCATCGCCGACGCTCTCATTTCCAATTCGGACTTGTCGTCATTGCCCTTAAGTCGAGATGGTTGATCTTTGTTCTCTAATACCTTTTTCCATTCGGCGTCCCAATCGATGGAGGATTGCGATGTGGAGGAGGATGATATGGAACCGATGAGATCGACGTCGGTGACTTCTTGTTCTTGAGGATTGTTTTCGGAGTGGAGTGATGTTGGTGATGAGAGCGGGCTGCGTGGTTGTTGATGATGTGATAGTTGGTGGAGTGAGGTGGAGTGGGGCAGTTGAAACGATGATGTGGTGTAGCTTGAGATTGCCAATAGGGCGACGACGAGGCCGCGTGCTATGAATGATGCCGTCATATTTCTATTGCGTTGATCTAATTGTGTACTGATATCTAGTGTGTAATGAATACGGTGGTTCTATTGGTTGTTGCTATTGACTTCGTTGATTGCACGCTGATTTCTCTTCACAAAAACAATGCGTGAACAGCAGGCGGAATTGAAATTCTCATTGTGTGACGATGCGTTGGCGTGAACTGGGAGAGTCATAGAGAAATTGGTGTTGCTTTCATAAATGGCGTTAATACCACCTAAATTTAAATGTGATAAGTATGCTCAACATACAAAAATATGCCACCTAAAATAGTAAGATCACGTCTGACAGATGTCTGAATCTATTTGACATAAAGAAATCTTTATGAACTCATGAGAGAACTTTGACTGGGAAAGTTTTGTGAGGGATTCATTGGAAACTGACTGAGGATTGGAGTGATAATAGTACATGTGATTGTTGTCTTATTGTCCAAGATAGTTCACATGAAAGCCCCACTGGCCTAACCCCACCTACACCATTGAGTCGTTAGTTGTTATCAGTTGCTGCCGCTGCCACTGTCACTGTTTGTGGTAACAAACACCATCGATGCCCAATGCCAAGGGAAATGTTACACAATCATGGCTTCCAGTTGAAGTTTGACATTTTTTGTTGATCAAAATAATAATGCATAACTGGTTTCTGGCACAATTGAGTTATTTGAAGTCGGTAATGTTATGATTATGTTGAGTAGACTGAGGAATGGAGTAGTAGGGCATGAGATGTTGTTGTCTTATTCTGTCAAAGATAGCAGACTAATAATATCATTTATGAAGTCTCATGACTTTCCATGTTTATTTATGTTGTAATACACGGAAAGAGTTCACAGTCAGGCCAGGGTTTCATTTATTCTCTCATAATTTGTAAGTCGCGAGGATTTTAACTGGATATGAATGGATTAGTCTTCCTTCTTGTCAACCTTATTAGATTGACTGAAGTCTGGTAGATTGCTATCTGATTGTGCCAAACAAATGCAACCCAGGCAACCGAGATAGAGATGTTATGTGTGAATGTGAACTGGTCACTGCTCCTTACTTCGTACTAAGAACTAGTACTAATTAAGATTGTTCATTAGGTGCTGCTGATTGAACCACCAGAAGGGTAAGCTACATCTACCCAGCAGCCCTAAATACTAACTTTTGTGTGCTCATGCACTGTTGAATTTGCACCATTGGCAGTCACGCTCACTACAATGTGCCAACACGAGGTTACATGTAATAAGACAGTCACAAACTAGTTCCAGAGTAAGTAAAGACTATTATTTTGCTGTAAGACTATTATTTTGCTGTTACGGACTAATTGATTGCGATTCAGTGAGTGCAGTACTGAACATCTTTATGTACCGCATCCGCTATGTTATGGATAGTACTATATTACTTGGAATACAAATTAACATTTTGAAATACTAATCTTGACTTTGATTGAGATTGAGAGAAACATCGATTCTTACATCACATATAATTGAGTTAGTTTGGTCAGCATGTTTTTTTATGTTGAGTTTTTGGCTGAGGTTAGAAGTAGGAAAAAGAGGTGGAGGAATATCAGACTCAGACACACCACTGGGCAGTGTCTCTTCAGGCAGTCATCTTCATCAATTCAACGTTGGAATACTTCATCCTCAAAAACTGCAGTAAATTGGAACTTTTTGTCAGTGTATTAATTTATTTAGGAGGTATTAACAAGAAACACCCTCTTACAACTCTATCTATTTCCTTAGTCTAAAGTTTGATTATTACAGCAAATAAAAATTCAGCCTTCTAAAAGCCTAGAGGTGACCTCAGACTACTCAAACTCTACTCACTCAGATCCTCTAGAGCATTCTAATTTCTAGTGTCCAAGAAACGGAGAGTCTCCGACTTATGTTCCTCCGGAATTTCCCGGAATTCTTTTCCTCAGGTTGCATCTAGAATCCTCAAAATACACCTTGTTCTGATACATATGTCATCTGTAGCAGCAATACCACTTATTATAGTATTTAAGGCACATATCTATGTATCCTGCTACAATTTTCAACTGACAGGCGATACTCAAATTGTGTATTGCCAATACTCACTTCAGCGTACCCCTAAAAAATCCCATCCCATACTGCTACACCCTTTAGCGACGGGCATCATGCTATCTCTCCTATAAATAGTAGAGTTATGATGGAGGCAATGATGACAGAGCATGTATGTGAAATCTCACTGTTTTGCCAAGAAAATCATAAAATAAGAATCACAAAGACTTACCAGTCAGCAGAAACACGGCTCAATCTATATTTGCTGTCTGTGGGATGCTTGGGAGGTGTGATTTGGTTAGGTTTTGATGAAGTAATGCCCGACGAACAGGGTAATTATCCTTTTTTACCGGGTAATGCCATTTTTGGAAGCTCAAGGTAAGGGGTTTTTACCATAAATTACCCCAAACGTAGTATAACTACCGGCTATTTAAGAGGTAAAGGGTAAAACATGCTATGACTTGAGTCTAAGCTGTCAGCTACCTGGGAAAGAGCTCACAATCCAGTAAGATTTTCAATTTAATATTCATGATTCATGTCCTGTAACAGTAAATCACAAGGATTCTAAGTGGATATATATAGAGATAGTGGTCATTGATTGCCGTCTGATGTCTGGCTGTGCCAAACAAAGGAGACCCAGCAGGCAACAGAGATGTTATGTGTCTTGGTTAATAAGAGCTCATTGTCCAAGACAGTGATTGTGCCAAAAAAAGTATGGGTTAACTGGAGCTTGTTGTTCAAGGCAGTTTATGTTGATCAATTTGCAAACTTGCCATTGCAATTTGCAATGGAATTTCCTTTTCTCTACTTAACTCTAATTCAGCCCATTCTAGAGCAAGGTGACCTGTGACTAAAATTCAAAAATATTGGTCTCGGTCACTGCTTCGTACTATGTACTAAGATAACAAGTAATCAGATTGTCTTCTTATGGCCTTAGCTGTTGTTTGAACTGTCAGCAGGGTAAGACTAATGTTTTGTGTGATCATGAAATAAGACATTATTTATTATTTCAGAGAAAGTAAAGACTGGTATTTTGCTGTTTTGGGCTGGAAGAAAAAGTGAATTTGGTGTTTAAGTGAATGCGATACTAAACATATATATGCATCGCCTCAGCTATTTTATGGATAGTAATACAAATTGACATTTACGATACTATTGTAATGTTGACATTAATTGAAAGAAACACCAATTCTTCACACAGAGATTTTTGCATGAATAACTGAAAAACTGATAAAGTATTGTCCCTTGAAAATTGCTCCCCAAACTTAGATGTAGAGTAATCTGGTTACCTCTTTTTGGCATCGCTGCTCTTTTCTTTCTGTTCGTAAATGCGCTTAGCTTCTCTTTTCTTTTCGATGTAGGGAAGTAGTGTATTTGTAAAAAAATTAGTGAATTCAGAATCTTCTACAAACGTCACAACAGCAGAGCGCCTTGATGGTTCTTTGATTGCATTCTTCATTTTTCGCAATATTTTGTCTATTGGTGCTTGTGGTAACACCTGGAAGTTTATGGCAACGATTATTGATCCAACTTTAGTTCCTGATTCCAAGGGGTCTTTGACAATGAATCGCCCACAGAAATATGAAAACCTAAATGGGTAACTCCCATTAAACTGCGTTTGATAGAAACTAGGATTGGATAAGGCTTTTTTTAATATCTTGATTGGATATGTTGCATCATGTTCATTAATTGCCGCAGCCGGTGTATCAGATTCAATATTAACAATCTTGGAGAGCATTGTAGGTTGGAAGAAACTTGAAGGCATGATATTGTTCCATTTAACAACGCCAGCAATACTCTGAAGGGTTACGTTAGTGATCTTTGATAAAATTTGAAGATGGCATGAAGAATTAGGCCCGGGGGGCTTGGTCAAAAGAGAAATCAGTCCGGCTACGAAATCACAGTCAATGATGTGTTTCAAAAACAATTTGTTGTCAAGATCAAGCCCACTTTCAAACAGAGAGGGAAATTCACGGAGAATCCACTGATATCCCTTCGTATTCATATGAGGCAGGTACTCTTTGATTGCATTCGATCTATGACCCTTAGATACACGCAAATCATCGCAAACTGCTATACCAAGCTTTTCTAGAGCTTTACGTGAATGGTCAGAGAGTACAAACATATCTCCTTTCCTTGATGAGAATGAGCTCAGAATAGCTGCTGAAACTTGAGAAGGCTCTAGCTTAGTGGCGTCTAGACCAGAGCGTCTTAGTTCATCGTGTAAAAACCTGCAAGTATTTCCGTCAATGTTTACAAGAGACAGGTCCTTCCCATTATGCGAACCAAGATGAGTGTCCGTACAACTCCTCAACAGATTAAACAGATGATATGGAGAACAAAGGGCTTCCTCGCCTCCTGGCCTTGATTTAAGGATTTCAGCCTAGATGAAACAAGCAAAACATGAGTTGATGTCTGACGAAGTGAAGCGAGAATGAAATCAAAGCATATTTACCAGTCTTTCTCTCCCAATGCAAACGCCAATATTGTCATGAATTGAGGCTTGATCATGTTTAAATCGAGATACAGCTGAAACCGGGAAGCTTCTACATGCCCGTTCACATATGTCGCATCTTCGATTATTCCGGCTTACCATCATTGTAACTAACCTTATGGGCCCAACATGGAAATCAGGGCAATATAGTCCCTTTATCTCAAGTGATGAAGGCAGTATCCCACTCTGGAAACCATAAGAGAACATGTCAATTAATGCAGAGAAACGGCCTTTCTCGTTTGTTGTCTGAAAATGCATGCATAAGGGTTGATAGGGGGAATCATATTCATCAGTAAAACCCCAAATCCCGAAACAGACCTGCTCAAGTTTTGCAAATGTTGAAATAAATGGTACAGTGCGCATAGTCGTATCATGATCAACTATGCATACACCATTCACTATGTCTTCGTCTTCTTCTTTCAATTCATCATCTTCTTCTTCTGTCAAATCTCGCACAAGCTGGCGGATGAAGACACGGTTGACATTTGTGAATCGTCTCGCCACATTGGCATGCATCTGACAAGACTTGTCAACGTGAATCTCTGTCACAAATGAAGCTGCATCTCTCATCGTTCGCGACGCGGCTGTCATGGTGAGTACAGACGAGAATTCGAGATATTCCATGACGGCCGCCCAAGTCTCTGCTGGTAGATGCGAAGACTCATTGCCTTGTAGTTTTAAACGTTTGGATGACTTTGCAGGTAAATGAGACGGTCCATCTCGGGTGCTAGAATGGTTCGATTCCATGTTGTCAGATTTGTATGCTAAATAATTAATTATGTGAAGTTAAGTTTCGATGCTTCATTCATTTCGACTGCATATCTACTGCATCAACATTTCTATCTGTATCTAGATATCTTTCAAAAGATTTTTACTCCCCCAGCTGTCAATGGTTTGTGAATTTAGTGGGCCCAATGTTGGCATTGTGAATTGTGAGCGTCCAAGACATGACTTCCCTGTTTGACGTCATATTTGTCATAATATTAAGTATATGGGGCAGATAGCTCTTCTAATGACGTCAATGGCGATCCAGATATCGCTTCACGTGTCGGTGTGGTAACCCCCCCCCCCATCACCCCATCATCATGTATCATGCCCCAATCCACCTCCAAACAACCTCCTTTAATCATGTTATTATTTGATGCCCACAATCACATTCATCTAGGAAGCCGCGGAGTAGCACCTCTTCTCGAGGCAATACCCACATTACTGCCATCAGTTGATCCTAACATCGCTAATGCAGCTTTTGCGGGAGCAGCCATCATGTCAACCCATCCACGAGATTACAAACATGTTAATTCGGTTGTGAGCGATCTAAGAAAACGAAACTACAAAGCAGCAGCTTGCTATGGAATTCATCCGTGGTTCTTAAACGAAGTGCTGCTAGATCCACAATCAACACAAGTTTTGGATGATGGAGAAGAGGTGTGGTTACATGGTTTGAGGAAAATATTAGTAGAACATCCCGATGCTATCGTAGGTGAGATTGGACTTGACGGAGCTCGATGGGTCAAAGTAGCGGAAGATTCTGTTGAAGATGATATCTATGATAACGATACAACAAGCAGTAAGAAATCAATATGGGAACGTAGACGGGCGTTGGCATGCCCAATGGACTTACAGAAAGATGCATTTGTGAAACAACTATTGCTTGCAGCCGAGTTGAATCGTCCTGTTAGTATTCATGTTGTTAAGGCGTGGGGTGAATTATTCAGTTCGTTAAATGAAGTACGAGAGACAATGAAGCAGAGGCATCAACAAAAACGTGTCACAGAGCCATCAGTAAAAGATACAAGCTCTTCGCCGCGGAGAAATAAAGAAGTTCTCTTACCACCCAAAATTTACTTCCATGCATTTTCTGGGAAATCAGGAGTAATACCATCAATTCTGTCTGCGTGTGCAAAAGGAAATATTGATCCCAATTCAGATGTTTACTTTGGATTCGCCCCAGCTATACCGAATTTCTATGCACCGAAGACATCTGGGGTAATGAAAGAGATTGGACTGAATAGATTGCTTTTAGAAACTGATCTTGAGGATGCTTCGAATGCTTGGGATGATTTACTACGTTGCCTTGAAGGTATAGCTGATGCATTGGATGTAGATGTGACAGAGGTGGCAGATCAAACATATGTGAATGCAAAATGCTTTTACTCTAGCAGCTTCAAAACAACTGAAAGGCATGGTCGCGAGTAGAATACTATAGAACTATCCATGGTGGTTATTATCTTACTACATTTGCACTATCTACCGTAATGTGGTACTTTTCAATCTATAATACATAACTTTGTCAGCACTTGATTCAAATCTACCGCCTGCACAAAGTTTTGACTTCTCACTTCCCTAATCGGTTAATTCAACATTAAATGCACAACAAAGAATCATGAACTTGAGCCCATTCTTCTTGTTCATTCTTCCTAATTCTGTATTCTTCACACTGTTTCATTGCTGCAGATTCTGAGTTTTCCATTTTCTCTGAGAGCTCTATTTCACTAATGCTCTTGCCAGTAAAAATCTTTATTGATGAATTTATCAATTTCAATTTACTCATTGTTGCCCTCCTAGCGGAAAACATTGAACAATAAGGCACAACTTGTTCGCCGCGAGCTGCACTTGCTGTCAAGAGTTTGAAAACAGAGTCTTGATGTTCAATTAGTGCTAAAGTAAGTTCAGAAACACTGCATTCCCTCCCATCTAACTCCTGAGGGAGCTCAAGACTACCAGAACTCGCTTTCTTTGATTTCTTAGAACATAACTTGGCACCTTGTTTCTTGCCATCATCCCCTGCATTAGATTTGCCTTCGGCTGCGCGTTTCTTTGTAGTCTGCTCCTTGCTGAATGGGTTTGCAATATCTGATATTTTATCATGCACTTGGACTATGGTTGGCGAATTCCACGTGCCAAGTTCCTCATCCAACCAGTCTTTGGCATCTTTTGCGGAATCGCAGATGTGTTGCACTGCCATTGCTTCAGGGTATATCTTCTTTGCGGCGATTCCAGCAAATTCTTTTGGCACAGCCGTCGGCGCTTTGCTCTGATCTAGAACTGATTCGTCTTGTTCATCTAGAGCCCAATTAGACTTGTCAATTGCCTCATTGAACCAGTCGGCAATTTGAATAGAATTGTGGATGTTTAGCGTTGCCATTTCTTCAGGGTATACTCTCTTTGCGTTTGTTGCGACTTCAGCAGTGTTAGTTTTTTGACCTGACGGTGCAGGTACAGCAGCAGGCTTATTTGTATCATCTTTGGGAATTGACATCTTCCCTTTCATTGTTCTCTGGCAATCTGAAACTAACTCAACAACATCGTCATCATCAATTAAAGTTACCGTTTTCAAACTAATCTCGAAGTCATCCACCGTTTGCCTCGCCTTGAAGAATGAACTTTGTGCAGATTTGTGAACTTTTTTTATCGCTGCAATCACAATCTCATTATCTGCTGCGTGAGTTTCTGCTACTTTGACGGCGTTACATGCCTGGACGAACACGGCCTCTGCGTTATTCTTGAGTTCTTGTGCAATTCGATGACCTCTTTGAAGGGCTTTGATCTCTCCAGATTCGGTGATGTTGTTTGGTAACATGGTGTTCATGTTGTGGTTGTGATAGCGTGAAGAAGTGCCACACGTGCCACGTGCCACCAGAAACTCCAAACTCCGAAGTCCGAGTCCGAAGCAGGGCTTGCCAGTCGTGAGCCAGTCGCCAGTCGCAAAGTCGCCTCATTTTGCGCCTGTGCATGGAGGCGCGGCCAGGCAGGCGTCGGGCATACGGTACGACTGGCAGGCGCTTGCCAGTCAGTCGTCTCACTCCCCTGGCGACTGCCTATGGAGGCGCGGCCAGGCAGGCGTCGGGCATACGTTACGACTGGCAGGCGCTTGCCAGCAGTCGGCTGATTTTTTCACGACTGGCAACTGGCAAGCCCTGGTTCATGACCACGCTTGGCGGGAAAAAGTTAAGATCTTTTCAATCCCACGAACATTCACAATGGTCATCAGCCCGCCCATCCATTGCAAAAGCTACTGTTTTCAGACATGACTTCATTTACTCTGCTGATGCTCTATTGCCGACCTTCCAAATCTGAGTGCTAGTTGCGAAAAGCACACTGCAGTTGTTTGCATATATCATTCAACCTGCATGCACCACAACAGTTCTCATTTGCAAATTCGAATCAATATCAATCACAAACTATCATGAGATCCAGATCGCAAGAACGCCACTCCAGGACAACACACACCAATCATCATCACGCACCCTCTCGCTCCCGCTCTCAAAATCATAGAGATCGTCACAGCGTCAAATCATCATCGGCATCATCCTCCTCCAATCACAATAACAATAACAAACACATCCATCATCATCGATCCGGCCTACGCATATTCATAGGCACGGCCAACTTGGCCAACA
>JALLPH010001322.1:0-10787 GCA_036939855.1 Cyclotella choctawhatcheeana
GTTTCATCACAGCAATCGACTGCAAGCGTCACTTTGACCACAGACAACATTTTTAAAAAGGCCCTGTACACTTGAACCCAAACGTACTGTACGTGATGTTTGAATTGTTTGAAAAACTTCAACTGTTTAAGGATACTGTAAACTAAATTTGTCCTTGGTTTAAGCTTTAAATCAATTTAATCATCACAGACACTTTACTTTGATTTTTAATGAAAAGTTAGAGCAGCTATAGAAAGTAACAGATCAACAGCTTTTCCTGAGTATACAATAGATGTTTTGTTCTTATCTCGTCACATATGATGCGTGCCGACAGATTGCGATATATTCTTATCAACGGGCAACCTAGACTTTTGGTTAGTGACAGTCTCCTTTTATGGAGGCGCAATGATTTTCGAGTATAGTGTCAATATATAGTGATCGTGGTATAGAGTTTGGTGACAGTTTCCTTCAAAGTCAAAGCCTTCTACTTCAATGCTGTCGCAGACCTCCTGAATTGCTTCTACAAAATCTGCTTGATACAAGGCGTAATTTTCGTCGACTTCAACAAAGTAGTAATCCTCCTCGAGTATCTTGTTCGTGCTGATGCCTAGGTCTCTCTCTAGAACTTCAAGGTACTCAAATTCTTGAATTGGTAAACCAATTAGAGTTCTGGCTCCTAACAGAAACAAAAATATCATGATTGCCCACGCCAACACTATCATTCTTAATGTAGTTACTACTTCTGGTTCTACTGCCGCTTTGGAAGCTTTCCTGACTTTCTTCTTATTAACCTGCTTGTGGTATCTCTTACAACCAACATGCAACTTGTCAGTCACCTGACATTCGCGAGAACACCACTGTGTTTTACAGACATCACATTGTATCATCTCTCTGATATTTTTCACTTCCTTGCACGCAAAACATCTGGAAGTTCGTTGTGTTTCGTCCTTTAGTTTGTAATATATCTCCTTGAGACAATCACAGCAGTTTCTTCTGTGGAAGAAACGGATGGTCTCACGAGGACACGCAAATTTATCTCCAGAAGAGTTTCGAATTTCATAGATGATGTCAGTATTTAGAGCTGCCGAATGTTCATCTCTTATCTCGATTACAATTAGGAGTTGAGTAAGATGAACAACTTCTGGGATTTCTGTCTGTTGAGTAAGATCCAATCGGTTGGCTTTGCGACGACAAATTTCAGTTCCGTGGGCCAGAATCAATTCACGAAAGAGCTGTTTTTGATCAGAGTTGAATATGTTATACTGTTCGTAGATATTCTGTGTTAAATCGAATGTATCTGGCACGAATTCGACGTCTACTTTCCTTCTAATCTCGAGAACATCATTGAATTTTGTTTCGAACGACGACAACAGTAAGCTGCAAGCAGCGAGATCATCGGGTAGCCATTCTTTCGAAACATGACGATGCGGGCAGTGAATAGAACCGTACTTGGGCCTCTGGCTTTCCTTCCTCAATTTACCCTGTGCTTTCTTCCTCGCCGTCATTGTTGTTGTTGCTGGGAGGTCGTTGAATAAGGTTGGTTTCGAAGAGCAGAGGGGAGGCGTGTTTTAGTGGGCGGATACGGACTCCAGCTTCGTTTCTACATACTTTAAAAAGCTTTTTCCTCGAAACTGAAATCACCCCATGGCCATGCATGCCAACTGAGCTAACAGCACAGGTACTACTTATTATTTCACCACAGCTGCTCATCGTCTCTCATAATGCTCTCATCAATAGAAACTATAATGATATATTCACACTAACATGCAACTACATTCCAAATCTCGCAATCTAAGGAGGTCATCTTCCCACGAAAATACATTGCCGACTAGATCCGTTAGAAGAAGGCATCTTAAGACATGTCTGACCATATGGATTATCAAATGGACCGTAACATTATTATTGCTAAACTTCTATTGGGGCTCACAAATGTTGGAAGATCTCGAGAAGAAGAGTTTCATGGGATTGAATGCCTTGGTTCGGCGAGAGTTTATGGGTGATGATTTTGGTATCAAGAAAAATTCGACTAGATTAAAGGAGCAAAGTGTAAGCGATGAGATTATAACAAATCTGCAATTTAAGGTGAAAGAAAGTCATACTCAGAATGATGCAGCTGACGAACAACAGGATGAATATAGAATGATTGTACCCAATTTGGCAGATGGGACTCTACAAGGAAAAGAGAGACTGTGGACCATTCTGCAAAGTAGAAATATCACAGAGGTAGAATCATCGTATTGGAGATCAGTTCCAACATGGGATGATATTATATCGAATCTATATCCCAACTCTAACGATAGAAACACCTCTCAACCAATAATATATGGGTTGGAGACTTGTAAAGCATTTCAAGATATTACATCGTCCAATCCATCACAGCGGCGTATCGCTCCAGCAGGAATATTCAATACAGGTACCAACTATCTGTCTGTATTACTCGAATACAACTGCCAAAATCTTCATCGTGTCAAGAAATTCCACAACAATCCAAAAAGGGGACATGGCAATGAATGGGAGGTATTATGGGGTAAACATACACCTGTTCATCATAGAGGGATTTACTACAAAAATGAGAAACACAACTATGATGTGCATGAAGTTCTCCCAATAGTACTGATACGTAATCCATTCGGTTGGATGAAGAGTATGTGTCGGAATTCATATTCTGCACATTGGAATGGTCAGCACGGAACAAAGTGTCCAGAATTAAAGAATGGCAGAGATTGGAATGAAGTAAATGTTAAGTTTGGACCAGGATCTACCCATCACAAGTCACTTGCTCACATGTGGAATGACTGGTATGGAGAATACTTCTATGGAAACTATAACATGAAAAAAATGCAGAATGATTGGTATGGAGAAGGCTTTTATACTCACAATACCACAAATGAAACATCAATTGCCAAGAGTAATCGTACTGCACCATTTCCACGTCTGATGATAAGATTTGAGGATGTAATATTTTTCCCATACGAAGTGACACAGCAAATATGCAAATGTGCTGGAGGTGTGAGTTATGAAGCATGTTTGTTTGATGACTGCATTTTCTTTTTCATGCTCACTCTTCGTCCATCGATTAATAGGTACTTGGCCATCGTCCAGATGATAAAGATGTTGCAAATAATACATTTCACTATGTGGTACGTAGCGCAAAGACTGGAAGTGGACATGGACCTACTAGCCATAGAAATGGATTGATTGATTCTTGGGTTAGATATGGTAAGGCCGATCCTAGAAATGAGTACAACGAAGATGCAGCTTCTATTGCTGGTGAGGTATTAGATGAGTTGATTCTAAATGCATTTGGCTATGGCTGAAATAAGAACCACACTGCACCAGAACTATTGAAGATAGTGTATGGAAGATAGAAAGTAAACATTAGCATGAGTTGTACATAACTACTACTCATGTTGATGATTCAAATATCTACTTGGGATGTAGTAAATAACTGCTTAGATAACTGCACATAAATTCAAAAAGTCGGGTCACAATCATATCTCGAAAGAGGATTAGATCTGGTTGGTGCATAAGTCAAAAACACCCTGAACCAAATCACTTCCACGTTTCACAACTGCAACTTCCATGGTTGATGCATATGGGACTGGGGCATCGTCCATACACAAACGTCTTACTGGGGCATCGAGCAGGTCAAAGCATTCCTCTGAAATCCTGGCACTCACTGTGGCTCCAACACCCCCAGACAAGGTGCTCTCGTCAAGGATGCAGACCCTGCTTGTGCGTTCTAAACTTTTACGAATTGTGTCCATATCAAGTGGCTTCAAACTTCTTAATTCAATCAGATCAATGTCGAATCCTTCCGCCTTAATATCATCAATGACAAGTTGAGCCTCTTTCACACCATGTAAATAAGTGAGGACAGTAACGGCGTTGCGAGATGCACAAGACTCAGCTGAAGCCTCATGTAATAGAGCAGATTTGTTTAAGGGTGCACACTTGTCAAGTTCGAGAGTTCCTTTTGCTTCTTTCATCATTTTAACTGGAGCAAAGAGGAAGCAAGGTCCATTGTCACGGATCATAGACTTGGTGATTCCGTAGGCAGCATCAGGGGAGGCAGCAGTGCAGATCTTAAGCCCGGGAATACCCATGACGTATGCATGGAAGGGCTGACTGTGCTCAGCTCCAAGAGCTTGGTTAGGGGCAGTTCCTCCAGCACCAACAATAGTCATAGGCATATCAAACTGGCCTCCAGTAGTAGCATAGGTGTTTCCAGCAGAACTGATCTCAGCCATTCCAAAGATACCGAAGTTAGTATTCATCAACTCCACAATTGGGCGGTAGCCATTCATACCTTCACCCAACGCTTTTCCAATGAAATGACCCTCATCAATAATTTCATCTGCAGCTCGGATTTTGCCATATGTCTGCTGGGTGAGCTTGGGGATGTCGTACGATGATCCAGCCTGAAGATCCTCAGCGTGGATAGTAGTGGTAGGGTCCCGAAGCATCTCCTCGTGGATAGCAAGATTAATGGCATCACCAATGGAAATATCACCTGCCTTCGCTTTCTCTCTAAGCATTGAAATGTGAGCTTGGACAGTTGCCATCTGTTCAGGAGAGATGGTTCTAGCGTTGACAGCATCAGCAAATGCAGGTGCTGGCTTCAAGTTGTAATCAGTGTCTGGTTTATCAGGATATTCAAGTTCCTTAGCGAGTTCCATGGGAGGCATGGGAGACTCATCAGCAAACTTGACAGCAGCCTTAACTTCGTTGAGAACTTCTTTCTTTGCCTCCTTCAACTCATCTTCCGTAAATACACCCTTGCTGATATATTTGTCCTCAAACTTTTTAATGGGATCTTGTTCAGTCCTCGCCCATGCCTTCTCGTCTTTACGACCACGCTCATGCTCGGGGTCGGCAGGAGAGTGACCATTGAATCTGTAGGTGTGAACCTGTAGAATCGCAGGTCCCTTGCCACTTCTAATGTAGTCAATTACAGCCTTACCACCCTTGGCAACATCAGCAGCATCATAACCATCGACAAGCAATCCTGGCACTCCATAATGCTTTCCCTGTTCATAGACGCTTCCGTTGGTGGCAACATCACCAGTGTAGGTATTGATTGCACGTCCATTATCAATGACAAGCAAAAGAAGTGGAAGGTTATCTTTGGCAGCCGAGTTTAGAAGCTCCGCCGTTCGTCCATTCTGAGCACCGCCCTCTCCAACAAAAACCACAGAGATACGGTCATCATTAGCGGGAGGGGCCACATCTTGCTTATCGAATTTCTCATTGTCAGACACTCCCAAAGCGCGATCAAGCAAAATACTCTTGGCAGCTCCAGCAGCATAAGGGAGCTGCTCTGATACAAGCGCCCAACCACCCTGAAAATAGGTGGACTTATCAAAAATATGCATGGATCCACCAGCTCCCTTGCAGCTACCAGTCTCCTTCATGAAAAGTTCAGCCATGACCTCCCCAGGATCAACTCCACTAGCTATGGCATGAGTGTGCTCACGGTAATAAGAATATTTTTTATCACCATTCTTAATTGCATAATCGACAAGAGCGGGGATGGACTCCTGCCCGTTGTCGAGATGCATGAATCCCCTGATTTTCCCTTGCATGTACTGTTGGTTGCATGCATTCTCAAACCCACGAGCCACTTGGAGTGCTTTGTACAGTTTCATCAGTACTTCTTTGCTGTTCTCAACTTCGTCGTCGTAGGCTGAGATTTCGGCTTCGGAGTAACCAAACGTAGATTTAAGCTATGAGATGAGTTAGTGTTAGAAGAAAGTAGATCAGAATATGAAACAAACAATGCATTAACATTTACATACGCGATATGCTCACCTGAGATGAAACATCTTCCCAAACATAATCGACAGGGGGTCGCATAACAGAAGGCTCTCCTGACTTTTCCTCAGTCTGTAAATCGATCCATGTGAATATCAGTCAGTTAAAACTTTCTTTCTATGCGTTTGTTAATGATACAACTCACCGTGGGCTCCAATGTGGCTGTCATCAAAAGTGAAGAGGTTGCTCTCTGGGTGTGAGGAGCAACAGTACGCCCAGACAATTGGGGGGCCCTAAAATTTAAAGTAGTGCAACGAATGAGGCTCAATCGCCCAACAATCAGGATATTGAAACTGCAAAACTAACTTACATAAAGGCAGTGGTGGATGCGGCACAGATAGCCGCGGCAACAGCATAACGAGCGAATAGCATGGTTTTTAGATAAAAGATGTTTATTAACGATGAAATAATGACCGGAGAGAGTATCTTCTCTTGATTGCGCAGTCGATGGAGAGGGACGTGTATTGTTGGATTGGAACAACCAGAGAGGACGTCAACAACAACGGTCCAAACAAGAAAACCACCGCCACACCCACGCCATCCGATCCCGATGATCACGAGACGTCACACACAAGAGAAGATCCGGTCAACTCCACGCACTATGGTACCTACGTCCTACATACTATCTAGTACCTGAAGACCCCCAGTATATTTCCCCTAAGAGGGCCCATCGTCTATTTTACTTACGCGAAAGTTCTACCATAGCGTGGGGTGAGGTAGAAGTGATCCCAAGAGGGGGTTTGGTACTTTCATAGGGAGAAAAGGTATGAGGGGGGTCCATTTCTTACTGATAGCGTAACGATAATAGTATGGTATCTACGTGTAGATTAGATACTTCGAGTTTGGATACGCACGAACTGACGTCACATCATACCTACCTCTACGACCTACCCGACCACCGACCACCCCCCACCGCATAGCGGGAAGGTGAAAGGTGACATTCTCATCAGCAATCATTCAATAGGTTTCAATCAAACCATGTATTTCAACATCCTGGAATAAGAGTATGTAATATGATGTATATTCATTTATCATTTCTGCTTGTTATATTATAAGTAGTAACTTCTTACTGCATTCATCCCTCTCAAGTGAAGGTATGTTTTGTAAATATTATATCCTCATTGAAAGATTCCAACTGCAGTTGTTGCAGCAAAAATCAAGAATAGTCCACCCCCAATATAACCAATGACCTTTTCCGAAACATATTTAGATATATATGCACCACCAATCACTGCTATCCCAGTGGCAATTGCGTGAGCTGCGATAGCTCCAAGAGCGACACTGACTGGATTTTGAGCAGCAGATAATGCGATAGTTGCTAGGAAGGAACGATCTCCGAATTCGGCTGCGAACACAAGAGCAAAAATACTTGCAATTTGTGCTCTGTTTTTGTTGACCGTATAATAAAGATGTGAATACCATATCATCAATACAAATGAAACTCACAAAGGGAAATTGAACTTACCCTGGATTACTACCCTTTGAAAACTGCTGATTTCCTTCAACTTCTTCTTCTGCTTCCTCAAACTCTTCGTCCATTGCGCTTTTGCCTTCCTCACTGTCAAATGCTTCTGCGAGTACCTTTACCCCAAAATATGTGAAAGCAATCACAGCTGCGACATCATCCAATGGGACTCCATTCGCAATTCCAGCTGGAACAGCATGAAAAACTTGTCCGATAACAACGGAAATAACAGACATTACCGCCAGTGCACCAAGTGATCCCACAAAGGAGATGAACCGAGAGAGCTTTGCAGCTAGTAGAGCTGCGACAAAGAATGTTTTATCTCCGATTTCACTCAAGAACACAAGACTAAATGCTTGATAGAAACCAGAGTCTGTTAAACTGTCGAACCATGCGGCAGTTGAGGCAGTCGCACCACCGGCGATGGAGCTAATGTCCGCTATTGTTGTTACTGCATTAGATGATGTGGGAAGAATGAAAGCTGCGATTGCCATCAACAGAGCAGATGTTGTCAAGATACCAAATCTATTATTTCTGCGTGGTGTAACGCTAGATGGTGAATTCAGATTGTTGCCTAGAAACGTTGTGCGAAGGAGAGCGTTTTTGTTGTCATCGTTCTCGATGTTGAACAAAGGTGGTGATTTTGCACTAGTGATGATTGTGCTAACTCCTCTGGTGGATAATGGAGCTGGTGCAAACCCATGTGCTGCTCGGATTGCACCTCCCACAAATAATAATAGCTTGAAATATCTCATCTCGATAATCTAATATGATGATCTTTTGGTGATCGGGGTGAGTCAAATATGTTGTGCGTGGAAGTGTTGCATGAGGGGTTTGATGGTGCCGTAGGGTGTAGGGTGGAGACTCTGGAGACGCGAAAAAGCAAAAAGCAAAACTCAACACGACAGGTATCATCAATCTACATAAAACATTTAACCTTTAGCTATGTAACGTGATTCCGAAAGATTCAGAATCTGTCAATGGGAACTACCATGACAGAGCAAGAGTGAAAACATCGACACAACATTATTACATCAGAAAACATGCCTCTTTCGTCATTACTGAAGGGTGGCACCTTCGCAATACCCGGCAAAGCACCCGACAAAACCGCCCAACCTGTATATCACTTCTCGCCTGGATCTTATAATTCACAGAAGGGGGAGCTACTGCTTTTGATATCTTCATTGGATTCATCTAATATTAACTTTCACTCAATCGTCTATCCTGAAGAAAATCAAACACTTGAGTATGCGACGAATTTATCTCCGAATATGAGTGGTGAGTGAAGGACTTGAAGATTCCTGCATCATTCATAATATTAAGTATACAAAATCTTACGATGAATGTATTTTATCGAATGAAGTACCTGCATTTGAGATCGACGGCAATATTGTAGTCAATGACTCTTACGATATCCACAAGTACCTCTTGGAGAATTATCCCGGCAAAGGTAATTCAGCTTTGACCGCAGGAAAGAAGGCCATTCAAGAAGACTTTATCGCCACAAATCTGAAGTGGGATGAGTACCTGTTCTCATATCGGAGGATTCCCAAGATTATGGGAGCTGCAATGCATCAAATTAGGTTGGTTGAATTGAGCAAAGCTATTCAACAGGCAGAGTCAGATGGCTTGATGGAAAAGAAATTGATGGATGGACGTACAGTTAGGCAGGTGTATATTAACAAGGTCGCTCAAGTCCGATCCTTGATTCGTATTGGTTGTGATAATGACAACTTGGAACAACTTGAAGCACGCATCAAAGCAAATGACGATTGTATGGAAGCTATTCTGAAAAGTGCCAACAGTCTACTTGATTCTAATAAGCTGCTTCTTACAGATCAGGAAGATCAAATAACGTCAGCAGATGTTTACTTGGCGGTATTAATTGCTAGGATCTCTATGGTGGACAGCAATCTTCTAACACAAACATTTGCAGACTTTCCTGCAATTGAAAAATGGTGGAATCATATCAATACACTAGAAGTAAGTAAGTGTCTCAATGTGGGGTCATCAACCAAAGTCAAGATGTTTCTCCACATTAGTCCGAAAGTTTTTCTTTATTCTCTGGGACTGCTCAATCCTATCCCTTGTAAGTTCGAATTATACTTTTGACAATCAATTTTGGTTCAACTTCTAAAGTCACCTTTCTGTGGTAAATGAATTCAAAATTGTTATAGTGCCAGAAGACATGGAGAAAGAAGTAACCAAACAATTTGAGGAAATCATGACAGAGTATTACAAGACTTGATTTTGTTTGACACAGTGATTGATATTATAAATTACGTATTGTTGTACAATTGTATGTAGTAAAGTTAATATCGTTGAGAGCTTGTTGCTCCTGCATCGATAACTTTTAATAAAGCTGATTCGAATGTAACAAAGAATGCATCTTGGTGCTTCCCAAAGTACTTGACATAATTCCTCAGACCGTCATCGACAACCAATGCTACATCAGTAGGAATGAAGGCTACCTCTCCAAGTTCAACTTGTCTGTCGTACCACTTCAGTAACTTTTTGTAATAAGTGTTTGAAAAATGATCTGGATCATCTGATACAAAAGGCATGAGTACTGGTGCTTCTTCAAGGCATTGTCTTGACAGGTTCTTAAGGCAGCTTGTTGGCATGTCTAATAAGGTGACATGTCTACCCAAATCGTGAGCACCACTAATTGCTACAAGTTCTTTCTCTGATAAACCTAGAGCACCGAAGTATAATCTTAATCCATCTGAATCCAGTGCAGCACTTGGTAATGTTGTGTCTACAATAGACCTATCAGTTTCACCACGTAAGATATTCTTACGTTTTCTATTGTCAGGATTTGTTGTATCCTTTCGTCCTAACTTGATATGTATGTTAGGTCCACCTGCAAACTTCAAGGACTCTACTGCAACCAATGCAATGCAATCGGAAAATGATAAAGCCGTCTCACTTTCTAACTCATTGTAAATTGTAGTCACGACCTGAAGTGGTTTTGACAACCCGCGATTTTCATTCCATTCTAATTCATATCTTATAGATCCGTTTGGTCCACCAGAGAATGAAGTATCGTCAATTTGCTCTCGAGTAGCGCCATCATGAAAAGCCAATCGAAGAAATGAGCCAGCCATTGATGGATGGTTGCTAAGGTAATCTGAAGTGGCCTTACGAACTAGTTGTGCTGTAATTCGCAGCTCAGAATTCTCAAATGTTTTGTTGACTGACGGAGACGGAGGCATTGAGCCAGCACTTTTCATAACGATTGGTGCTACCATGGAATGGAGAAAGGAGGCGCGGGAGAGCGTTACAATTACTGATGCCATCACGATCATGGTCCACGTGATGTTTTGAGTTTTTGAATTGTGTGAGGTTGTGTATAGGTAAGTGTAAGGTAAAAGTGTAAGGAGGTGTAAGGTAGGTGTTAGGTGTGGAGGGTGTGGCTCTTTTAGTGGTGGTCATCATCGTAAAAGATCCTGCTGCGCGGTTAGAGACCCTGTGGGTACCAGTCAAAAACTATTTTGAACCACTATGACTATTTTGAACCATTATTTTT
>JALLPH010001323.1:0-10835 GCA_036939855.1 Cyclotella choctawhatcheeana
GAGTTTCTAAATTTCTCTGTGACAAAATTTTCGCTGGGGACCCTCAGGTCTCATGGGCCTAAAAGAACAGAATGGTAAAGAGCTGAAACCACTGTGCACCTACCGGGCATCGCCATCGCCACCATACATACACCACATACACCATTATCATACCACATGCATCATCGGCCCCCGCCCGCATAGCAACAGATAGCAACATCCCCGCTTGGTATGGTAGAGCACTTCTGCTTTTGGCGTCCCCGAAATGCAAGACCCTGCCTCAATCTCAATGCAAGAAAACGATCCATATTTATCTGTTGCGGAGATTGAATTGACAGAGCACATAATCAACTCGACTAGAGCTGCGGGAAGAAAATCAAGGTCATCAGATGCGTCTAATCACAAGAACTGTCATCATTACCTCAAATTGTTGGGTGTACTTACTGTTGCTGTGGGACTGCTTATCAAATTGGACGTACGCGTTGACAAAGAATTATCCACGAGTGCCTTCGATAAAGAACTGAAAGTGAAAGGCATTGTTGATACTGCAGCAGTTTTCGACGACAATGAAGCAACAGCAAATACGGTTGTAGATTGGAGGTACATGAGATGGCAACTGAATGAAACAATCCAAGACAATTGCATCGCGGGATATCGTATTGCCGCAAACACGACATTAACATGTGGGAGGTCAGTTGCCCATAGTGATGTCACATACCTTACGCAGCAACATGAAGGGGTAAACTACTGCGCGGGGGTTGAATTTCAACCGAATTCATGTGTCGAGCCAATGTTTGGTTATTGGAAAGCTCCAGAAGGGAATTTGAGTGAAATATCTCCGTTGCCTCGTCGGTTTGGAATCGAGAGCTATAACGATGATAAATTAGCACTTCCGAGGTGCAAGACTATGGAGCAATACCTTTCTAATGGCACGATAAGTCGAAGTGGTCAATTCTTTCCTCCGAAATGGGTACAATCTGCAGATAATCCCACGTCGCTCACCAACAGACTGGCTGATTATGACCGAGAATATGTACCAGCTACATGCAGTTCTATACCACTCAGCCCCTTTTTGTGGACTGCTCAAGCATCCTGTCAGACAACAATCACGATGTACGGAGATTCTCCCATTCGAAATCTGTTCATGGCCACCGTGTTTGGATTGCGAGGATATGAAATGTTTGCAGAAGCACATGCGAGTAAGGAGTCCAAGGAGAATGGAATTATTTATTCATATGAATGGAGGCTCTATCATGATGGTACTGCCGACGATAGATTTGAGTTCCATGGTGGGACCGACCTCAAAAACTCAACTTACGCAGTAGCACACTGCTCTTGTGACAATAAAGTCAAGCGTTGCTTACGCATATTCTTTGTATGGGCACCAAAATTTCTCGATCAGCGAAACAAATTTCATTATGTCAAGCAATGGGAGACGGATCTTTTAATAGTTGAACCGGGAAATAGTTATGAGAGTAGGACAATTATAGATCAGCATTGGATGGTGGACTTAAACGCACAATTAGCTAGTAACCCACATCTCCGCCTTGGTATTTTGCATTTCCCATGGGGACAGCAACCAGCAGAGAAACGAACGGAGGCAATTCGATTATGGGTTAATAATTCGTCTTTTGGTGACCGAATGGCGTACATGAGGCAAGATGAAATTTTATTCCAACCCGCCCTGCAAGGACGTGCCACGTTTCATTTTGCATGTGGTTTAGGAAGGGTCAATGTTGTAAATGATATAATTGAGGCTGCAGAGCCTTGCACGGATCGCCAGGACTATAGTCAGATTAGGGCATTGACCACTGTATTGTTTGATGCATTCTTAGATAAAACTAACTTTTAGTTTTATGTTGGTAAAATAATACTTCCCTGTCACTACTAGTTGTAGGTAAATGAAATCCACATCCATTCTGAATTATCATCTATGTTGATTTCAAGAACAGGTGGAGTAAATTTGAGGGTTTGGCGAAAGAAGAGCTATAGTAACAATTAATTTTGTATATTAGTACAGCAGTCTTGGGCACATATAGCCACAAAACTTCGGCGCTCCAGAACTCTCTCATCAAATACTGACGTACCAATACATGAAATATTGATGTCATCGCTGTGACCTCCTCGATAATTAGATTAGAGCTGTTTGTTGGGAGCCGGAAATGAGGAGGCGAGGCTCGGGTTCTTCATATATAAAGTAGTATTACACCCTGTGCACTAACCACTAAGTCAGTTCTCCATCATGTTGAAGTATCAATGATTCGACATCTTGATTGTGCAACAATAAGTCTCGGGATTGCTTGATTTTCCTCCCCACAACGGCAACTAACCCAACAATTAATACCGTACAAAGGATAGGAATCCATGTATCTGTATGAGGCTTAGTTTCTGAACATATCGAAGATCCCAAATATGTTGCACTCGGGCAGTAGACACATTTACCTATTTGGCTGTGTCTACCAGTGTTCGAATAGTACCCAGCCGGACATAAAAGACCACTACATCCGTATTTTTCTACGTCGCCGTTGTTTAAGTTTTTCTTAGTGCACACACTTTCATGAATTTCTGTGATTTGATTATTGGAGAGGTCAACTCGAACGTCCACTGAAGCTGGGATGTTGTGAAGAAAGGATGGCGGGACAGAGCCTGAAAGTTTATTATTCGAAAGATCCAATAACTTGATAGTGGGTGGGAATGTTATATGTTCTATATTACCGGTAAGCTCGTTATCGTTGAGTATCAGTGTTTGGAGGTAAGGCAATTCGTCGAACTTTATTGGTATTGGACCGGCTGAAGAAAGGAAGTTCGTCAAACGTGTTAGCGTAAAGCAGAAAACAGGCGGCAATCCTCTCCCTATTCATACTTACTGAAATCATTGTGACCAATAATTAAACTTGTAAGTGTCTTCAGTTCAAGAAGCTCCAAAGGAAATGGACCAGTCAGATAATTACTACGAAGCGATAAACGTCGTAATGATGATGTACTTTGTATGCCATCCAAAGAAATCAGTCCAGTTGCATCAAGATTGATGTCTGTCAGACGCGATACTTTTTCCAGCCAATGAAAATTGAATGAAGATAGCGGGTTTGAATTCAAGTGCAATGTATTAAGATTAGGCAGGAGTTCAAAGAACTCTTGTGGTGGTGTTCCCAATACATTGTTGGAGCCCTGTGTTGTGAGTTGAATTGAACTTTATTAGAAGCAATGGCACATGTGACTTCTGGCGATAACTAAACGAGTAGCAAAGTATAATACACCTACCAGAATGATAGATTTGACACTTTTGGTCCCGTTGTGACATTGGATGCCATACCAATGACAGTGGCTTAGTCTATTGTCTAACCATTTTGAATTGCTCGTCCAGTACTCCCTACGACAATGCGATAAATGTAATTGAAATTAACTGAAACTACCTGTAGAATGATAGATTTACAAAGCAACAGACTTACCCTCCACATTTGTGATAAAAGATTGATAAAGCTTTCTTCTCTTGCACAACATCGGATGCTAATAGTTCTAAATTATCAATAGGAATCAGAGAGTCTGTGACGTTACAAGAAGTCGCGCCAAGGTACAAAGAGCCTGGGCAAGAATCGCATGAGTTCATTTCTGAATCCTGCATTCCAAGCACATTGTAAGTGCCTGATGGGCACAATATGGCATCACATCCAAACTTTTTAAAGACTTCTCCTCTAGATAGATCTAATTTATGCATTAGACGGAAAAAATATGTCAGCAGAATGTTGTTTGAAAAGCCTATTTTGGAGAAAATATTAGGTGCCACTCACCACAGAGGGAGTCATCTATGTGCGTAAACTGATTGTCTTGGAGGTAAATTGAATCAAAATGAGCTAGGACAGATGGAACAGTACCTTTCAAGAAGTTGGAGCTAACATCAAGGTAGTCAAAAAAGAGGGGATTTATGCCACTTAAGAACTCATCTGGTATTGTGCCAGTGAAAGAATTCTTCGAGACTGGTATGTTTCACCTCAAAAATGTTAGATGATGATTGAAATAGACAAGAAGTAAGCAACAGCTTATCAACTCACGATCCAAACGCCTAAGGTCCCTATTTGTTTTGAATGTTGGGAGTTGTCCTCTTAATGATTGATCAGAAAGGTCTAAAAAGGCGAGATTCTCTAGAGTTTCAATTTCTCTAGGAAGGGAGCCTGTGAGAGCATTGTCTTCAAGATTAAGATGAACGAGGTGAGCGAGTTTCCCAATCGACGCCGGGATTGAGCCCTGGAAATGAATACGCACAGCTAGTCAGTACATATCAGGGTAGGAAAATGAAAGTAATGTCGTTAATCATCTTACCTTTAAGTAGCTAGATGAAATTGATAGTAACTTGAGTTGCTGCAGATCTCCAACGTTAGTGGGCATTGATGTTTGGAAGTTATTTGATCCCATATATAATTGCTGCAATGTTGATAGCTGAAACACTTCCATGGGCAAATGCTTGAAAGAATTTGCCGAGATATCCAGGGATAACAGAGCTGGGGCATCTTGAATACCCTCAAGCTTGAATAGGCCGGTCTCGCTGATATCAAAAGTAGACAGTTTCAAAGCGTTTTTTATTGAGGAGAAACTGAATTGTAGGTTGTTGGAATCAAGAGCGCTATGATAACACAGTAAAGAAGTAAGTCTATCTGGGAACAAGGGATATCAGTTAGGTCTCAGGTGCACTCACAGGGTCTCGAGACTTGGTAAGAAGAATACATTCGGTGGAAAAACTCCTTGCAAATTGTTTGAACTGAGAATAATAGACTTCACATTATTTGTATCGTCGCATTTGATGCCATACCATGTGCAGATGCTCTGCGAGGTCATCCAGTTATCTTTGTTGAACCAACCCGCGCCTCCACAAGATTCATAAATAAGCCTAACGATATCCACTTCTGAGTCAGTATCACTTACTTCAGAAGTCATGACATTAGGTTGTTTTGATGGCACTGATTCAGAGCAGGATGTAGTCCCCCAGTACAGTGCATGAGGACAGTGCTGACAGTACTCGTTTTCTTTTTGGCGGCCAGTTTCGCTGTACGTGGTAGGAGCACACAAAATCATGGCCATATCGCAATCATCTCTGCATAAATCAGCTGCAAATGAAAAAAGAATGATATCAAACATCATTTCACAGTTACAATGGATAGAAGCTGAATAATATATATTATAGATACACTTACATGAAATGCTTGTGATTTTGTTGTCCGAAAAATCTATGTTCGTCATGGGAAAGCGTGAGAGATTTCCTGGGAGTTCCCCAGTCAAAAGGTTGGACGATAGATCGAGACTAAATTTGCTTGCCTCTATGCTTGATGACAAAAAGTCATCAGGCACGCTGCCGCTGAATGAATTGCCACTTAAATCCAAAGTTTGTAGCTGATTTGAGATAAAACCTCTAGGCAGTGATCCAGATAATCCAAGTCCTTTCTGATCAGACAAATCCAAGCTCTGAAGTCCTGATATCTCAAGTACCTCCTTTGGGATTGTTCCTGTGAGTTCGTTTGCCTGTATATCCAAATACTGTATCGAACTCATTTTACCAATTGAATTTGGTAGAGTTCCAGAAAAAGAGTTGTGATCCAAAGACAAAACCTTCATTTGTCTTAACTCGAATCCAATATCATTTGGTAATTGACCAACAAAGTTATTGAATGATAAAGTAAGGCGCTCCAGATTAGTCAAATGAAGAATTTCCTCAGGAAAACTTCCTTTCAAGGAGTTGGAACTGGCATGCAATTCGACCAACCCATTAAGACGCCCAATTCCTTCTAGTGATTGAACCTTTAGTGATTATTTGTGAATGAATACGGCGTGTGGGTTATTTAACTATTGTGTCTGGATGAAGACACGAACTAGAACGTTCTTGTGTCGGCTTGACTCACCTTTGTATTGGTTATATCAAGTGCCTTCAATTGAATTAGAGGGCTTTCAATTGAAGTAAAATCAATGCTGAGATGAGAATTTCCTTCCTGACGATCGATGAGTGAGGTAAAGTTCAGAGAAAAGCAGTACTAACAAGTACTAAGTAATATTGTTGGAAAATCACTCACCAATGCTAATGTATTCAAAGAGGGCAGCGCTTGAGCCATTTCCTTCAGCGGAAACGCGCATGAAAGCCCGTTAGATCTCAGATTTAAATCCGTTACATTGCCATCTGAACAAGTAATGCCCTCCCATTTGCACACAGAAATTGTATCTGACAGCCAACTCGTGTGAGAAATCCATTCAGCACCGCTACATGAAGAGTATATTAGTCTGATGGCATCTTCTTGTGTATATGATGTTTCATCTCCACTGCAAGTGACACTACCAAAGAACTGGGCATTGCTGTTGCTTTCGCCACATTTCAAACACGAATCGGCCGATGTTGACCTGCCAAGCGAGCTGTAGGTACCCGGAGCGCATAGCAGTTCATCACAGCCTGAGAGTGGCAAAACTTTCTCGGCTGCATCACAAATTTCTTGAATGCCAGTAACGTGATTCTGTTGTAGGTATACTTTATTAGCAATGGGACTGGTAACGAAAGCATGCTGTCAAGTTAAAGGAAATGAGAGAACTGCACTTTAGTCGTGTTGTCATTACGTACCTTAGTTCAGCGGGGACAGATGAGACTAATAGATTATTTGAAAGATCTGCGAATTCAAATGATTCTGGATCTACAGACGCTAAAAAGAATCCCGGAATAGGACCACTTATAGAATTCGATGACACTAGAGTGGAGTTATCGAGAAATAAATATAAGTCCAATAAAAATAGAGCTATGTTCAACTTGATAACAATAACTTACGGTCCAAACGTTTCATGCTCTTTGTCTCGGAGAAGTCTCGCAAAGGGCCCTCCAAGCCTATACTGCCGTCTCTTTTTTGTCCAGATAAGTCCAAATAAGTCAGACTTGTCAGACCATTGAATGACGCTGGGATAGTACCAACGAGATTGTTGTTTTGCAATCTCAAAGTTGACAACGATTTTAAGTAAGACAACTCTGGAGGAAGGTGACCTGTCAGATGGTTGTCTGATAACGAAAGTAACACCAAATTCGTCAGCTGAAAAATGGAATTGTCTATTTCTCCCGATAGATTGCAATCATCCAACGAGAGTGTCTTCAAATTAGTGATCGTGTATATCTCATCAGGAATAGTAGATGCAAAACTGTTCAAATCCAAATGAAGCTCTTGAAGACTTGTTGAAGCATGTCCAATACCAGTCACTACGGGAAGGCCAGTAGAACTCAAGTCTAGTATCTCTAAGCTAACTGCTCTGTGGATGTCACCGAAGAAATCAACCGCGTCTGTCCTGGTGGGGAATACATTATTATCCTTCAATACCAATGTCTTAAGTGACTGTAGATGAAACACAGATGTTGGCAGACGACCTTGAAGATTATTGGATTGTAAGTCTACTCGTTCCACAGCTTTTGTTCCAGGTGAGCATTCAACGCCATACCAATCACATACGGAAATACTTTCGTGTCGAACCCATCCATTGTTGTGCATCCAAGAATCGCCTTTGGTTGACTCAAATAATTGCATCAGAATCGCTTTTTGTTCCTCTTCAGAAGATTCGTTTACTTCAATGCTCGGTGTTTCGGCAGGAAGCGAAGCATTGTCCTCTGCACTAGTAGAGGATTCAGTGTTGCAGGTAATTTCACCCCAATATTTGGAAGATTCGCAAATTTTACACTCGTCCCCGACCTCTTCTGCGTAGTTTGAGACATAAAACAAAGATTTCATGAAGTGAGCATAATACGTTTGGAGCTAAATGAATAAGCCAACAAAAGTTAGTATACATATACCTTGTCTCCCTGTTCCCGGGAAGAATTTTCCCGGTGGACACAGCACAGCATCACAGCCAAACGCAGCAATTGCACCACTTCTGCTAGAATCACACAGTGAATCATTTACCCCAACAATCTTGTTATCATAAATGGTAATTGCATCAGAGTCAAACATTTTCAATGATGAAGGCAGCGTGCCCTCAATTCTGTTCGAATTCAACATAGCTACCTCGAATACCAGCGGGTCAACTGACTTCAAAAAGTCTACGGGAAATAATCCACCTATGCTGTTTCGACTCAGATCTAATCTTCTTAAATTTTCACATTGTGAAAACGATGGTAAGTCGCCTATAAGACCGATTGAACCATCTTCATTCATCCCACTTTGGTTACTGAGATCTAAAATCTCCAACATCTTTGCCCCGCTATAGGTACTGTCGTCACATCTTAATCCTGTAGGAATATCTCCTTGGAATTGATTGCCACGTAAACTCAAATGACGCAATTTCTCCATACCTTCAAACCCATTTAATTTCCCCCGCAATTTGTTTCCATTTGCTGAGAATACTCGCAGATTGTTCATATGCACATTGGTTGGTATCGTCCCACTCATCATATTATCATCTATCACCCATCGTTCTACTGCTCCAAATGTGATCCATTCTTGTTCAGTTGGTGCGGATCGCAATGTACATCCGGAGAGGTATAGATCGTTCAAATATGGATAGGACAATTGTTTTTCCTCCATCGGAGAAGAAGATTGATCAGGGTTTACAATGTAAGACGGGGAATAAAGATTGGATATTTTCCCAGATAACACATCTGTGTGGCTTAGATCAATGTACTGAAGAGAAGACACTGTAGTCGATGCCGATGATGACGTGTCATCAAAGATAATCCCCTCCCATAACTTCATATCTGCCTCGGCAACGAGATGGGAATCTATGCTATTGCCATCCAGTTTAAGAACCTTCAAATACGGCAGTCGCAGCAAGGCACGTAGTGGCACACTACCCTTAAGATTATTGTTGCCAAGTTCAATCTTGATTACATGGCCATCGTCGTTGCAGGTAATTCCGAACCAATCGCAGTGAGAGAAATCGTTAAGCCAAGACGTAGAGACTGTCCATTGGTTACCAGAAGAGCTTTGGTAGAGTGCTGATAAAATTTGGATTTCTATTGATTGAACATCTTCAACTGATAACGATCGCTTCGTCTGTAAAACTTCTGGGAAGAAGCGGCCCACAGCATCATCATCTTCGGCTGAAGTAGCCAAGGGAGGCATGGTGAAGAACTGAATTTTCCAACGCAACAGCGGGGGCATGGTGCATGGTTTTAGGTACATAAGTATCTAAAGTAATATATCTAGTGTAACAACCGGGAGTACTAGGGGTAGGTACTGTTTGTACCTCATACATTACTTCTGGACTGTCCCAATCTATCATTATGAATGTATGAAATGATGATATGTACTTTGGATCTGAATGATGGTTAGCCTGCAAGGGTTGCCAACATGATTTTGACATTCAATCGGGTGTGAAATGACCGCTTGTTGGATTATCAAATCATATCAAGAACAAGTCAGTGTCAGTGATTTTGTGGAACATGCCATCCAAACCACAGTATCATTATCATTATAAATATACCGAACATTGTTATGCGCTTTGAATCTGGATAATTGTCTGCAAGGGTCACGACCAACATGATTTTGACTTTCAACAGGGAAATGATACTGCTTGGATTATCAAATCAATACAGGCCCCCCTCAGTGATTTTGTGGACCATGCCATCCAATCCACTACTGATGGACTGTTCCAATCTATGATAATGAATGTATAAAATGATGATATGCACTTTGAATTTGGATCGTTGGTCTGCAAGGGTAAACACCATCAAGGTTCTGACTTTCATGCGAATGTTAAACTAAACTTTCCCTGGCTTATTCTCAAATCAATGAGGCCACAAAAGTGACTTTTTGGACCATCACACCCACACACCGCTTCTAGACGGTCCTAATCTATCATAAGATTGTATGAATTGATGATATGTATTTTGGATCTGGATGGTTAGTCTGCAAGGGTCACCACCAACATGGATTTGACTCACATGAGGAGGGTACAAGAACTTTCCCTGTACCTCAGTTTCTCAAATTAATAAGGCCACATCTGTGAGGATCAAACCACCCAATCCACTGCTTTGAGACTGTCCCAATTTATTATAGATATGTTAAATATTGTTCTGCCATTTAAATCTAGAGGGCTTGTCTGTGAAGGTCACCATCAACATTATTTTGACTTTCAACAGGGTGAAATAGGGGCTGCTATGCTAAATGGCCAAAAATCAGTGCTCAGATTTCTATTTTCTTTTTGCTAGTGAGCATTTCATAGGAGGGTTGCTTGCTGGCTTGCTGAGCTACAACACAGAAACAATACAACAATCAGAGGGCATAAAAGACGTGTGAGAGTTGTAATTTACATGATCACAACAGGATCCGAATAAGTCGCTTGATTATTTGAGGACTAGCTTTAATCGACAAGGTTCGATACACTATGGTTTGATACAACAATCAACTATTAAAACATTGAAAATAAATATTTAAAGTAATCAAAAACACAGCAAACAGTAAATTGAACTATTCAAGTAGGTTCCCTTTTATGCCCTTTTATGTAATTATTATATTATTCAACTGGTTAATTGTTGAATCATTTAATGTGCGAGATATTTTTATTCATAATGTGGATGTGAAATATGAATCAATTGACTGAGAAAAATAGAGATAAATCTGATTCAAAAGCATAAAATTTAATCTATACAAGTCTGGCAACTGTTTTGGCCATTGCATCACATTTAGAATTTGACCAAAAAAATATTGGCTAACCCCATGTTAGATTTTCCACTTATGAACCAACTATGAGACAACATGTTTTCAGGAAGTAGTCAAGCATTAATTGCAATTCACAGCATCTCAACCCTTCCATTCTCTCATCATAAGTATAATCAATGTTTTTGCAAGGTCGAGATTTTTGCAAGGTTGAGATTTGAGCTCATCAACCAAATACCAACGCCACATCCTGGC
>JALLPH010001324.1:0-19742 GCA_036939855.1 Cyclotella choctawhatcheeana
CCATCAATGAGGATGATCCCCGATTGGCTGGGTACTCCTCAAATGATAAACGTGAGATCATAAATCAGTATGCCATTAGAGCCAAGGCAGAGCCAGAACTGAAGGAATACAAAAGGAAATATGGCCATTGCAAAGTCCCGCGCAGTTACGATGAAATTAAAGGATTTGCCGATTGGGTTAAAAACCAAAGACAGCATAGGCCATCTGAAGATAGGGTTGCTAAATTGAATAGCATTGGATTTATCTGGGAAATCTACAAAAAGTAGCCTGGTAACAACGGGAAGGGATTTAAGAGTGTTCCATTTTATGTGGTACTGGCTGGTCTTTTCTTTTTTTCCTTCCCTTTATTTGAATTTGGTTGGCCCTTGCCACTTCCGTGCTTCTTGTTTGATTTACTTGCATTCCATTCGCCTTTTTCTTTTCTCATGTCTTCTATGTTCTTAGCAGCTGTGTATGTATCTTCTCCGCCTGAAGCCTTTGGGTTTGCGCATTCGCCTAGCTTATTAACCAATGTGCCCCATCGCTGCCGTTTGCCTTCTTTCACGCGAAGCTCAATGGGGCCGTGCGCAAAGATGCATTTGTTTTTTCTCTTCATGGCACAGAAAGTGCCGCAACTCGTGTCCCACTCATTGCAAAGTCTTGTACGGAACTTGGGATCGTCGGCGCATCGGGCTAAATTGGAATCTCGCTTTCGCAATTTGGCATCAACCCTCTGAATCCATTCATCCTCAGATCTTATCCATCCACGGCAATTGTATTCTTTTGCTACAGATGAGCCAGTCCAAACGATAATCCCCGATACACTTTCATTAGAAGTAGACTTCTCTATAACTATGTTTTCGTGCTCTGGTCTTTTTGCCTCTTGTGGCTCCGATTGTGATCTGGTTTCGTCTACGAGGTCTGGGGCTGGTATGCATGTGTCTATCTGGTCCGACTCATCAATATCCTTTTCAAAGTCATCTGATATCTGTTCAAGAGATGACAGTGGCTCCGTGATTTCAATGATTGAAGAGCTTGTTTGATTTGACATTGTTCTAGATCTTGATATTGGCAGTTTGTAATGTGCAGCCAATGGGTCGTCAGCGCCCATGTTAGCAATGCAGAAGCGATAGCAATGAATGACTAAGCGTGGGAACCGTCTTGACACATATAAAGAGAATCCATCGGTGTTTCCGCCAACTCGACTTTTTAACTCTGCAGTGAGCTCATCCCAGTGATGATGCTTGTTACGAATCATTCGCAAACAATCTCTTACAGAAGCTGGATCATAAGTACGTCGGTTCAGTGACTCGTTAATGAGTCCTTGGTCGACACTCTTCTCCCATGATGTGCCAAACAGCGAAAATGCGCCTTTCTCTAGTGCAAATATATTGAAATGGCCCTCGATTATCTCTGGATCGGTATGAGTGCATAACTCTATTCGGTCAGATAAGTCACACAAAAATTTGAGCCGTGTGGCAGGTGACCAAAAGCTACAAGATTGGACAAGGCTGTGATGAGGACTTTAACTGAAGATGCCGTCATGTATTTCACTGCACAAGTACTTACAAAGGATGCTCGCAGACTTCCTCTGCTGTAGGACGGCACTTCGCATTTCGATGAATCATGGATAGGATCAAATCAGATGCTTCAGGAGAAACAAACTCCAAGTCTTCCTTGTTAGGGTTATTTTTCATGATGTTGGCTTCGCGCTCATACCATTCACCAAAAGGATGAGAGCCGGGAAGGACTGTGCAGTAGAAGATGCATCCGAGAGAAAATATGTCTACCGATCTACTAGTACGCGCACTGATAGCTGCTTCGTATGGAGATGCCTCAGACATAGATTCGTACTCCTCGTATGACGGTGTCTCGTTGAAACGCAATGCCATCACCTCTGGTGCCTGCCATCCAACTAAAAAGATACAAAATACATAAACATATCAGTTCAGTCAAGCCCAAAAGACCATTAAATCTCCTCGTATTTTACTCTGATACTCACCACTTCCAGCACCAGCACCGGCAATGGAAGGATTGCAAGAAGGCCCAGGGCCTATTCCAGTACCTAAAGTACTCACGCCGAAGCTACTTTGTCCTGCCAACTGTTTACCTAAGCCCATATCAGATATTTTTGGGACATATCCATCATTCATGAACCTTTCTAAGACTTCATTGGTATCACTGCAGGTTGTTTGTGTTTGAGTCTCGTCAACATCCATTTCAGAGTCTGATGCCTCGTCACAATTTTCAGCGGCTTTCGATCGAGTGCGCTGGGCAAGCAAGATATTTTGAGGCTTCAAATCACGATGGACTCTTTGGGTAGTGAAAAGGCTGTTAGTTAATGTCGGTATATTGCAGAAGCCAAAATATATGGCAGAAACTCACATGCGTAATGAGTGTATATGCCTCACCCCCGATGCAATCTGAAAGAGGAGACTTTTTGTAGCAGACTCAAAACCATCACTTCCAGCGAGATGTAAGTTGTCCTTGCGTGTATTCTTGAGCTTGCCAAGTGATATAATCAAGTCGTTGAGAGACCTAGATATTAAGGTTAGATTAATGATGTAAAAACACGTGAATGAGATATTACGTCGAATGATAACTCACATGTCACACAACTCCAATGCCAAGTATACAAAATCGCCTCTGATCTCCTTGAGGAAATACCTGACAACGTTAGGATGACCATCGCTTTCTATCAATAACGAAATTTCTCTATCAGCACTCGTGTGATACATACTAAGCAGTCTCTTTACCGCGACTTGACGCTTATCAAGAACGCCTTTATAGACAATAGTACCATGGCCGCCATAACCAAGAATTTCATCAGTCAGTTGAATCACTCCTGAATTGTTGCTGACATTATTGTTTAACGTATTGGATTCGTCATTTCCTTTGTCCAGTGCGTCAGCGTTTTCTCTGTCTCGTTTCAAACGCTCTCTTCGTCCCATCTCAAACGATAGAACAAAAATTAGTGCAACGACTGGAGCAATCCACGAACTCATAATCTTAATCATACTTGAGACGAAACGGTTCTTTTTCCGGTTCTGATTCTCTTCGAGCATATCAAGATAGAGATCAAAGTCTAAATCCGAAGCCTCAAAAACGGAAGCCATTTCGTCTCTATCCAATATCATATTGCCCATCATGAGACTCACTCCAATTAAACACCCAGGATATAGAGGAGATGCCGGGGTACAAGCCTGTTTACTAGTGTCAATATGTATCTGCTGCATATCTCCCGAGTCCAAGTCCATGCCTGCTGATTCGCCCTGGTGATTATGAAATCCAATAGCGTGATTTGTGTTTAATCTGGCCCTATGAATTTCTTGTGCCTGAGAAACACTCGACGCCTTGGAATGAGGTAGCGGTAGAGCAAGTTGATACTGATGCTGTCTCGTTGTTTGCGTTCCCAAAGGCAATGCATAAAGCTGTCCATCTTTTAATGCGCCCACAAGAGATCCACTTTGCTCCCTAACGGCCAAAGCTCTACATTCCCCCGCATTTCCATTGCTACACTCATCGTCTCCCATTTCAGCATCCGGAGGGGCTAATAACTGTCGAGAAAGATATGCAATTTTCTTTTGTAGCAATTCTGATAAATCATCATTCCCATCGTGTGGTGTTTGATTTGAGTCAGAGGAAGAAGACGAAAGGGCATCTCCAATAATGTTAACCTTGATCTTTTGACCTGAGGCTGCTTCAATAGCATAAACTACTGGCGAATCCAACAAGTGAAATGAGACCCAACCAAACGATGATTCGGCATCATTACGAAAGGCAACATTCCCATCCGGAGTAGTGACCAGGAACGGGGATCCTCTTCTGGTACTACTATCAAACTTGTCACAGTCAGTGATTCCTTCAAACGCATCAAGATCGTCTTCGTCGAAATCACTTGGAGCAGGAAGACTCAACAAACGATCACCGTCATTGGGATGTCGTAACGCCTCTGCAATATATTTTGTTAATATTCGTTCCATACTCCCCGCTTCTTTCTCATTGTCGACGTCATCATCAAGATTATTGGTATCTTTACCCATATTAATATTGTCATTATCCATAACATCGACCGATGACAAGACATGCTCGTGTTTGTCACCATTTCCACTGCCACGAATCATTTCATCCACACTCAAGATCTGCGCAATCGAAAATTCCAAATCCACAGTACCCTTCTGTAATTCATGAACCGTGACCGAGTGTTCTAGTCTCCCTATCCATACTACATTCCGCCCCTCGAGCGATGGAGGTAGTTCTTCTTGATTGCTGTTGTCGTCATCGTCAGTCCCTTTCCACTTGGGTATAACACGTAATATCTCACCGGTCTGTTCGTCCACGGCCGCCACCATGGCCTTACGTGATCCCACGAAGAATCGTCCGTGAGCATCCACAAAGGGTGCACGGTCTACTAAGTCGCGTATATGCGTCGTTGTGGATAGCTCGTGGTCGTGTTGTGATGACGACGACTCGTTATCCTCCAAAGCCGCGGTCAAGTAAACTGTGCCATCAATAGATGGGACGGCATGCCATTGAGACTGATGATGATTCCTCCCCGGTATACTAGATGATGTGGTTTTGGTGGTGGTGGACACCAATGGAGATAGGAATTTATTCCATGAATCGAGAGAAACTCCCGACGAGGAAGTGTATGATGATGATTCGTTATTGTTTGTGTCGTCATCGGGTGATGTTGTTGTACTGCTGCTACTGCTAGTTCTCGATTGTTTCCACAAGATTTGACCAGTAGAACGTGATATCCCTGCCAGGGTGCCATCAATAGCTGACACAATAAGAACTGAATCATGGTTGTTGTTTTGTGGATTGTCATTTTCATCTTCGTTGTCATCTTCGTCTGAATCTAAATGTTGCTGACGTGTATGTCGTTGTTTTTGCTGCTGTTGCTGCTGCTGATGTTGTTGCGTACTACTCCTGCGACTATCATCATCCGAAGCTGAAGATCCATCATATTTAGTAGTACTACTAACAGTAGCATCCGTATCCGTCTCTTCAAGCGGCTGCGGTCGTCTCTTCAATCTCGATCCTGCCCGATCTCTATCCAACGAATCGAGATCTATATTCAAACTATCAATGATTCGTAATACATCCCGCTTCTTTTCATCTTCGACGAGAATGCCGTTGATGACGGACGAACTCGTGCTCTTTGTCCTCTCTTCTGTATTCTTGTCGTCGTTCTGCGACGAATCGGATGCCGATGAAGAGGAAGCGGAGGTGGCGTCGAGAATCGAATCGAGATCAATGCAATCCTCATCTTGCATATCATCGTAAAATGTGCCCACCATGTACTCTTTATCATTCGCAGCAGCAGCAGCAGCAGCAGCAGTGGCGTCATTGTGATCGACGGTATTTGTTTCTGGGGGAGGCGATGGAGGTGTATTTGCATTCTTCTCGACTGCACCCTCGACTAACGATGTGCATGAGTAGAATATTGCAGCATAGCAGCAGTATAGAAAAAGGAATAGCAGTATTCGATGTTGGCGAGGGTTGAAGATGGAGCAGATGAGCATCATTGATGGGTTACTTAATATTTTTTATTGATGCGGACGTGACTTCATGGTGACATTGACATTATAACTCTGGTGCTGGTGTGTGGTGATTGGTGGTTGGTGGGGATTGGTGAGTGTGGTTGTGTGTTGTTGTTGTGTGTTGTGTTTTGGGACGATACGTACGAAAGGTACCAATATTTGCTACTTTACTATCTACCTACCTTCTCTCTGTTTCTCTTTCTCTCATGCATCTTCACAAGTAGTTAAGAACCAGTAGGTACCACAACCATGAGCGCACCCATCCCGGACAACAACACTGAACCTGGCTACTGCTCCGCAAACGCCATTCCACTCACCAACAATCAGATTAATCGCATACTACAATGCTCCAACACGGGTTCCGCCCCGGGCATTACGATCTTTACCGAGAAAGATTTAGTTGGAAAGGGAAATCGAAAGCTCTTTCTGGTCGACAATGATGTGGCATTGGTTGAGTATGCCGGTGTACGAAAGGTAAAAGTGGTTAAACTGTGTCAAAATGCAATACGAATTCATGTCCCAACAACTTGTACCCATAATCACGAATCCATAGGCCAAATTTGTCTCCAAAGACGCAGAGAGATTCGAAGCAATGACGGAGAAGGCATTGGAAAAGTTGGAGGGCGCCGAGGAAAACATCAAAAAAGTTGTGCTCCTAGCCGTTGATGGTACCATGTGCCGTAGGAATACATTGCCCCGTCTTCACCGAAACTCAATTGTTGTCATGCGTTGCCCTGTCAGCGAAGAGGAGGTTGATACATCCGATGACGAATAGACCGTGTACCACACATATCATTTTTCATCCATATAATTGAACATTGAGGGCAATGTGTCTTTGGTGACATGACACGTACATAGTTTATTTAGGCAGTAGCGCTATCATTTCAATAAATGACTCATAAATCAACTTGTTATAAGTTTGCTTAGAGTTGAGTAACAAATATTGCATTAGTGCATTTGTGTCAACTATTGTTTCGACCACAGAGGGAGGAGTTTAACATTCTAGAGGTATCAATGCTCAATTATTTAGGAAAGTATAGTTAATTTCTTATAGCAGTTCATAGATGGTGTCACTATGCATCACCTTGTCACGGCCAAGTCAATCAAATCAAGAGCGTTGACTCTGTGGTATCTATCCATTGCTTCTCTTCAAGGACTTTAATGACATACTTCCAATTTTCCACTTCATACTATAAACTGCCGTCGCCATAGAGCTGCAAATGGTGAGAATGGAAATACTGAGAGTCTGTATTTTGACTTACATTTATAAGTAGCAAGTAAAATCATAAGTTTATTGATTATTTAGTCTGTCTTGGAGGATACATTACATGCCATACCTCCCTTCAAAGACATACTGCGGCCTTTTGAATCAAGTGCCGCGGCGATTATTTTGATGGATGAACGAATAGACGCAACCATTTTCCCGAACTCTTTCTGCTTTTGCATGGATGTAAGTTCTTTTTGCTTCGGTGCATCTTCTCTAGGGTGCTTCTGTTTGGCATCTTCGTCATCATTCTTCTTGTGTCCCTCACAAGGTATTTGTACTAATTCATTTGAGTAAGACGGAATTGCTGACAGCACAGAACGAACCTCGCTCAATTTCTCTCTAGCCTTTCCAGCTTCTTCGTTGTTCAGACAACCAATCCAGATATTTGTGGCATTATTACAGTTTGCGAGACAATTAGCAAAGCACACAATGTCGCCAAGTGCTTTTTTCTGCGTTTCGAGCACTTCCTTTGAGATATCTTCATCATCTGCAGAACTCTTAGATATATTTTCTTTCAATGCTTTGAGGGCCAGCTGTACAGAATCACAAAGACTCGCGAATCCCGCACAACTTCTTTTCGCCATGCTCGTGTCATCGCCTGCCTGATGAGAGGAGTTTTTCAGCTTAACACCAGCACGCAACTTCAGTCTAGATGCAGGTGCATCCAACTTTGACTCGAGTATGGAGGAACTAAGAGAAGTCCAGAGAATTCCGTCAATGACATGGCTTTCTGTAAACGCAGCTGATTGGACTTCTCTTGCGAGATCCGGTACTCTTACAGCATACTTTCCCAGCACTTCTTGTGACATAATGCAAAGAGAATAGATTGTACGTAAGAGCTGCATCCTTGTTACATTGCTAGCTTCCGAAGTATGCGTTTCATCATCTGACATTGAATACTTGATTGCGTCTGCATACAGTCCCAGAAGCTCTCTAAATACTCCTGAGTCCATAATACATTTTGCATCTGCTTCATTGAAGACATAGTTATTACCACCTGAACCACCTTCAAACACAGACTGAAAGTCAAAACGAGCTCTTAGATTTGTCAGGTACTCAATGATTGGAAAGATACAAGCGGCAGTACGTATCCACAATCGTTCGTGATCCATCCTGTCTTGACTTGTATCCAATTTTCGCGGCCGGACGCATTGCAACACGTGAGCCAACGAATATAGCGATGACACTATGGTTTTCTTCACTTCGTCTCTAGGACAGATGCTTAACACGGACGAGTTGTTCATTTTTGACGCCGACGCACAGGTGAGCTCTTTGGAGGAACACAGGGTTGCCAATCCAGATAGACCCACCGAGGTAATGGGGGGTAGCAGTAGTGAAGATGACTTCTTCGACGATGAAAGTATCGACATGATGGCATTTTCCGAGTGACTCAAAAATGCTTGAAGTAATTGCAGGTAGGGAACCAATGCATCGTGATTGTGGTTTGAGTCAAGGGCACGATCTCGCAGAAGAAATAAGGGTCGATCCCATAATGCAGATATATCATTGTTGTCGTCCGTTTCAACATCAGCGGGAGGAATAAGTAGACTCCCCTCATTCGTCTGCAGTTTTGTAACATTATCGTCTTGCGTATTGTGAAGTAGTAGCATGAATGCAAAATCCGCCAATGTATCGGATGCACCCATATCCAACCATGTTCGAGACGACAGAGACGAGAGTAATAAATTTCCATAAGATAGATGAGACATCAAATACATAATTGTCTTTCGTACACCATCCCATGTTTGATTATTGCCATTTGGTTGCGAAAGTTTCAATGGATCAAACCCATTTTCTGATTCGGAATAGTATGCCCCGACAGTATTGCCATCGTACGGTACATCAGGACCGAAATCAAAGTCATCTGGATCTGAATCCTCGGCAAATATTTCCTCCAATGAATCATTATCAACCTTTTGCGGGATGCTCTTTTGATTGCGTTTATTGTGAAAGAATTCGCTGCTCGAAGAACTGCTTCCGTCATCGCCCACCTTCTGACTAGATGCCTTCTCTTGAATCGTTGTCCTCTCTTCATCCATGGCAATTTGCTCTAACCCATCTACAATCGATTTGGTAGCATCCTCAACTAACTTTGATTTCTCTTCACTGGATAATTCTGTATTGTTGACATTTCCTTCTCGAGGAGGAGGCTCCAATGATCCGAGAAAGGAGGAGGCGACACATAAATTATCCGATTGTTGAATACATCTATAGGGTCCCTCTATGAATACGCTGAATGCCAATCGTGCATATCCCTCTTTGGTAGCTATAGAAGATGATCCAAAGGATGATGATGGTTCATTCGTCGTCTGTTCGGCAGCAGCAGCATTCCTTGTTGTATCATTGGATCGTTCAACAGTAGCCGCGCCAGATGAAGACGACTTGGATTCTGCACGAGTTACCGCTTGTAGCAAACCGTCGACTAATCGAGGGCACAATCCCAAGTTCTCGTCATCCCGACGAATATTATTATTAGTACGGGGGGTCAAAGCCCGAGCTAAACAAATGCAGGCTGCATCTCCCGATACTATCGGATCATCGTGACATAGCTCAGAGTACGCCTGTTGGGCCTTCTCAAAGTTATGCGATAAGTTGTTGCTGCTGCTGCTGCTGTTATTTCTACTTTGATTCTTCTCGTCTTCCTCTTTGGCTTGTAGGGCTTCGGCTATGGCCTTGGCATACATTCGTCTGAAGTTGGCGTCGTCCATTGTTGATAGGTGTTGGGCTGTTGGCTCGTAGGCTTTGGACTTTGGGTCCTCTTTTAGCGTGAGTTTGTGTTTGTGTGGCGGCGAGGGGCCGGGCAAGAGGAAAAAGAGGACGGCGCCCGTGCGGGCCCCCAACAACCCGCGGGGTTGACCGCACGTTCTCTTGTGTCGGCATTCGGATATATTTTGTGGCATCTCGGATACAAATAAAGGACCGAACGTTCAAAGGTATCTAAATTGATACTGTTCACAGAGGTACTTGGCTCAAGTTTATATGGTAGTTTATTACACAGTAATGATATATTTACCTTTTTAATTTTATCTCTCCCGCCGAAATTACTCACCCTTTTTTTACCCCCAAACCCCACACTCTTGCCCAATCCAACGCATCCAAGTTGGAGCCAACATCCCACAAAACTTCTACTACCAACCGAGATCTTCGCTTGTATTTTGGGCATCGATTCAGAGAATCGAAGAAAGAGATTGAGAGTTCATATCGCCCATCTTTGTAAGTGATCCCGTGGTTTATTCATTGAAGGTGCACCGTGCACCATCTAATTAATTATTGACGAGGACGAGTGCATAAATATCATGATTATTTTACTGCAATGAATGTTGTGTGCTGTACACGGTGAGATCTGATGGCCCCAAAATCAACAATCTAAAATCTCAATGAAGACCAACAACCATGCTAATTCTGAAAGCGTTAAATACATGAACGAAACAACTTTCGGTGACTTCTGTCTGAGAGATTTTTTGTGTTGTGATGACTGCCGAACAAATGATATGGGAGCGATTCGTTGTTTTCTAACTCTGCCTTGTGAAATACAAGAGGGGAACGCGAGGATAAACTGACGTAATTCTTCGGAAAGAAAATGGCAATCACATATCACTTGATGTGTTGTATGCCCTGATCGACAACGTGACCAAAGTTTTCAGTGCAATCTGTTGTTGGTCTGTGTGTGAAAATATTGTCCATGGAGACTCAATGCCAACATTGTAGACTCAAACATGCTCGCATTGATCTAACCATCTCAAACCAAAAGAGATGTGCAGTTGCCGTATTCAACAAGGGTCATTATTTTTGCATTGCATCATGTTACATGTATAATATGTTCATACCTCACCAGTTCGTCTACATCCATTACATAGAACAATAACACAAAATCATGACTGAGAAAAAAGAAAGAAAGCAGATCCCTCGCAAACTCTTTGATTACGACCACATCGAACCCAAACCAGCCACAGAACCTCCCCTACCCACATCCGAGGCTGCTCAAAATCACACTCCCAGTCATTACACCTACTCCAAACTCACCCATGAGAAGATCGCTGCTATCCGCGCCAAATCTACCATCCCCAATACTCCCTGCATCGACTATGCTCAACCCAGTGACACGTTTCCCGAGGGATTTCCCCACTTCGTCCGTGGTCGCGACAGTGCACGAGAATACATCAACACACTTTTCCAATCACGCATTGCCATTTACGATGGAGCCATGGGCACGATGATCCAAAACTACGCCAAGAAGAATAAGCTTGAAGAGGAGGAATATCGAGGAGAGAGGTTCGCCAACTGGACATGCAATACGAAGGGTAACAATGATCAGCTTTCCATCACTCAGCCTCATATCATAAAGGGTATTTACAAGGAGTATTTGGAGGTTGGTGGTTCTGATATGATTGGTACGAATACGTTCTCATCAACTACAATTGCCATGGCCGATTACGAGATGGAAAGCTACGTGTATGAGTTGAACTACGCAGGAGCACGTTTGGCACGTGAGGCCTGCGATGAAGTAACAGCCAAAGACCCCACCAAGCCTCGTTTTGTTGTGGGTGCTATGGGCCCCACCAACCGCACTGGTTCCATCTCTCCTTCAGTGGAAGATCCCGCCGCACGTAATGTGACATTTGATGAGTTGGTAGATGCATACCTTGAGCAGGCTGTTGCGTTAGTGGATGGAGGAGCTGATATCTTGATGGTGGAGACGATTTTTGACACGCTTAATGCCAAGGCTGCTCTCTATGCCATTGGTGAATACCTCGAATTCAGTGGGCTTGACATCCCCGTGTTTGTGTCTGGAACACTGGTAGATCAATCAGGACGTACATTGTCTGGACAGACCGGGGAGGCCTTCTACGCGTCTATCCGTCATGCCAAGCCCATGTGTGTTGGTTTGAATTGTGCTCTTGGTGCCAAGCACATGACTCCGTTTGTTGAGAAGCTTGCCAACTGTGTGGAGTGCTTCTTACATGTGTACTCGAATGCAGGATTGCCAAATGCCATGGGTGGATACGATGATACACCTGAGGATATGGCGAGAGAGAACAAGGTATTTTTTGAGAATGGCTGGCTCAACATGGTTGGTGGGTGCTGTGGGTCTACCCCACCTCACATCAAAGCTATTCGTGAAATGTCCGAGAGCTACAAACCCCGCAAGTTACCTGATATTGGACGCCCAAAGATGTGGCTCAGTGGATTGGAAGATCTGAAAGTGGAAGATGTACACAACCATTTGGGCTTGCCTTTCTTGAATGTTGGAGAACGCTGCAACATTTCTGGTTCTATCAGGTTTAAGAAACTCATGATGGCAGGAGACTATGCAACTGCCATGGATATTGCAAAGAAGCAGGTAGAAGATGGGGCTCACGTGATTGATATCAACGTAGATGATGGCATGCTGGATGGATTGGCGGCAATGCAAAAGTTTGTAAAGATTGCTGTTACTGAGCCAGAAATTGCCAAGGTGCCATTCATGCTGGATGCTTCCAAGTTTGAGATTGTCATGGCGGGTTTGAAGTGGTGCCAAGGCAAATGTATAGTCAATTCAATCTCTCTTAAGGTTGGAGAGGAGCTGTTCAAAGAGCAAGCCACACTGCTCAAGAAGCATGGTGCTGCTGTTGTTGTGATGGCATTTGATGAGGAAGGCCAGGCAGCTACGGAGAGTGAAAAGGTTCGCATCTGCAAGCGCTCATATGACATTCTCGTGAATGAGGTGAAGTTCCCCCCTGAGGACATTGTTTTCGATCCTAATGTGTTGACGATCGGAACTGGAATGGAGGAGCACGCTAACTATGGAGTTGACTTCATCAATGCAACAAAGACAATCAAGGAATTGTGCCCCTATGTCAAGATCAGTGGTGGTATCTCTAACCTGTCATTCGGATTCAGAGGGTAAGATTGGATGTATCCTTTTCTGTCTATGCAGCTACCACACATCTGATTCTCTTTCTTTTTCTATATATTCATATCTACTCAGAGTAATGAAGATTCGTGAATCAATTCACTCTGTGTTTTTGCAGCATGCTATTTTAGAGTCAGGAATGGATGTGGGTATTGTAAATGCTCATGAGATGATTGCTTTGTCGGAAGTTGAACCTGATATTCGTGAAGCGTGCGAGAACTTAGTATTCAATAAAACAGAGGATGCTACAGATGTTATGCTAACTCTGACTCAAAGGGAGAGGGCCCGAAAAGAGGCTTTGAAGAATGGTGGAGGCGCTGTTGAAGAAAAGAAAAGCTCTTGGCGTGATCTAGATGTGATAAAACGTCTGGAGCATTCTCTCATCAACGGTATTTCTCAATACATTGACCAAGATGTTGAAGAAGCACGGCAGCAAGCAGAGAAGCCTCTTCATATCATTGAAGGACCTCTCATGGATGGAATGAACATCATTGGCGACTTGTTTGGAGCTGGAAAGATGTTCCTTCCTCAAGTCATCAAATCAGCAAGAGTTATGAAGAAAGCTGTTGCCTACCTCATTCCATACATGGATCAAGAAAAGCGAGACAACATGGTAGCTATGGGTTTGAACCCTGATGACTTTGATGAAAATGACGACTCCAATTTTGCTGGTAAGTGGAGCAGGTTGAGGTTGTTTTATATTTCCACCCCACTTAGTTGATTCCAATCTGCTTCTTTTCTTCATTTTGTAGGCAAAGTCCTCATGGCCACTGTCAAGGGAGATGTGCATGACATTGGAAAGAACATTGTTGCTGTCGTCCTTGGATGTAACAATTACAAGGTCTACGATATTGGAGTGATGTGTTCTTGTGAAAAAATTCTTGAAAAGGCCAAAGAATATGATGTTGATGTCATTGGACTCTCGGGATTGATCACACCTTCGCTTGATGAGATGGTTGTTGTTGCCAAAGAATTATCAAAGGGTGGTTTCAAGCAACCACTTTTAATCGGTGGTGCAACAACCTCAAAAATGCACACTGCAGTCAAAGTGTCTCCCAACTATTTCACCCTGGATCATCCTGTCATTCATGTTTTGGATGCATCAAGATCTGTAACAGTAGTTTCATCTTTGCTTGGAGAGAACAAGGAGGAGTATGTTACTGATATCATGGAAGAGTATGATGAGGTAAGTCTGGAATTGGAGACTGCAATCTGTGACTGTCGTGAGAATATGTGATATGTAACAATCATTTCTCTTTTCAGATGCGCGAAGATTATTACGCAGGTCTCGAAGATCGTTACTTCTTGACGTTTGACCAAGCAAAGGAGCAGAAACTTAAGATTGACTTTGATGCGGTACCCCCAGCGCCTGCACCCAATAAAATTGGTGTGACACTCATTGATAGTGTGTCTTTGGAAGATGTTGTTCCTTACATTGATTGGAATCCATTTTTCCAAACTTGGGAGCTTCGTGGACGCTATCCAAACCGTGGCTATCCTAAAATTTTCAATGACGAAGCTGTTGGAAGTGAAGCCAAGAAGTTGTTTGATGATGCTCAAAATCTCATGAAAGAAATCATCGCTAACAAAAGTATGAACTTAAAGGGGGTTGTGGGCTTATTTCCAGCCAATCGCAGTGAAGAGGGCGAAGATGTTCACATCTTTGCCAGCGAAGAAGACCGTGCAGCAGGAACTCCTAGCGACACTTTCTGCATGCTCAGGCAGCAAGCAGAGAAGGAAAGCGATGATCCATACTTGAGCCAAGCGGATTTTATTGCCCCTGCTGGTTACAAAGATCACATGGGTATGTTTGCTGTGTCGTGTTTCGGTTGCGATAAGCTGGTTGAGCTGTATGAGAGTCAACATGATGACTACAATAAAATCATGTCGCAGGCACTTGCAGACAGGTTTGTCGAAGGTAAGTGAATGCTTCATTTTTGAGTCTTTTGTAATCTTTGTTGGGCGTGTGAAATCTAACTCCTTTCTCGTCCTAGCCTTTGCTGAGTACTTGCATCGTGTCATCCGTACTGACATGTGGGGATATGCCAAGGATGAAAGCCTTGACGAGCAGGATCTCTTAAAAATCAAGTATGTTGGCATTCGTCCTGCTCCAGGTTATCCATCACAGCCAGACCACACTGAGAAAACTACCATGTGGAATGCCATCAAGGCAAAAGAGCTTGCTGGAATTGAACTGTCTGATTCACTGAGTATGATGCCCGCGGCTTCGGTGTCAGCTTTGGTATTTGCTCATCCGGATTCAACTTACTTCGCCGTTGGTCAAGTTGGTAAAGACCAGGTTGAAAGTTACGCTGAGCGCAAGAAACAGGACCTTGCAATAACTGAACGTTGGTTGAGTCCCATCTTGAATTATGAACGTGACTAATAACTTATAATAGTTTATGAAGTCTTAAAAGTGGCTTTAAGAATAAAAGTTACATCTCTGTCGATCAGTGATCTAGAAACATCTCTCGCGGCAGAGAGCTGGCAGCATTGCTTCAAGACCAAGTTCATCTTGTGGCCAACTCTCATCCACCTTTACATAGACAATGCTCCTATTGGGACATGTCAGATCCATTTCAATAAACTTGCCCGTGGCGGTATTCAAAGTACCCTCTGCTGTAGCTTGAGCGCAATCATCACAGTACCACCACTTCTCGTTCGGTCCCTTCCACGGAGGAAATGGTATGCAGCTCATGACATTACAGCTCGGACATGGGTTAGTCTTGCCATCCCCAGAAAACAAGACTATACTACTTGCAATGATACCTGCCATGCATACTAGTAATCCGAAAAATCGAAAGATGAAGAGTTTGGCGTCATGGCCACAATTCTTTTTCTCCCCAAAGAAACGAAGTGATACCAGCTTCATTGTGCTTAGACCACATAAAAAGCCATAGATCATGCCTCCCAAATGAGTAAAGTTGTCCACAAAGGGTGTAAGTCCGAGGAGACAGTTGATGATAATGTCTAGGAGTAAACCAAATAATACTCTTGCGTGACTCATCCTAGCGCCTTTTTCATTGACAAACTGATTAAATAAGAGATTCCAGTTCATAACAATGTCTATATCACAGAATAAGAGACAAGAGTCAGGACATGAGTTGAAAGTAAGAAAGCTAAGGCACACAAGAGCAATAACAACAGCACTTTCACTCACCACTAATACACGCCCCAATCAAGCCAAAAATACCTCCACTAGCCCCCACAGTGATGGGCTCCGGTAAGAAAATGGCGCTCAATATAATTCCCCCAATCGCTGGCACCACAAACGTACTAGCGGCTTGAAAATGCCCATGAATCAACTCAATTGCTTTGCCCACATACCATAGGGCAAACATATTCAAAATGTAATGTATCAGCCCCGCATGCAATACCATCGGCGATACCAAACGCCAGATCTCCTGTTCATACACTATCAAATAAGAGTCCTTTGCTCCAAGCCGGATTAAAGTTTCTGCGGACGGCCCGATCATCGGATTCACAGACAACGGTTCGAAATGCCACCCATTAACGAACCAAGCCGCAAACATCATGGCGGTACACATACTAACGACAAAGTAGGTGAAGAACGGCCGATTCTTTCCCGTGCTTTTGATAACCTCAAAGTCACCCCAAGTCAAGTATGGTTTATCATTGGTACGTCGCCAAGCCGCGTCCTCTGCCCATTCCACGTCGATTTTCACCCCCGACAAATGCTCATATAGACCCAGTATGCCCCATGGTTTCATAACGCCGTACTTTTTACGTCGTTTCTCGCGTGCAAATTGGAAGTCGCGTAGACGTCGCGCCAAAGCCGGGGATGCAATGAAGGTGGTGGAACCGGAGCGCCATTCGTGGTTTAGTTGACCAGCTAGATCTCGCAGACGCTTTTCCATTTCTTCCTTGGATTGATATTGATGGTTATGGGGTGGAGGAGGAGGACTGCTGTTTTGGGCTGCACTGTTGTTAACAGATATTTCACCGGCAGCATTGTTGGCTTTTTTGAATCTCAAGATGCTCCTTGCATTTGGAGGCAAGCGGTTCCCATGATCATCTCTTACAGTTGTATCAGTGTCAGCTGTACTGGCTTCTTCGTCATCATCATCGTGAAAGAATGAGTTTTTTGTACTGATAGGATTTTGTTTGTTATTGTCAATGCTGATAGCATAGTGTGGATTCTGAATGTATCCCCCACTTTTATCTTCTTCCGGAATGTAGGTATTATTTCGGTGAGAACGAAGGTAAGCCGAGAGGTCGGAGAAGGATGAATTACGAACGTGGCGGTTATGTAAATTGGTTTGATTGTCTTGATCTTGCATCGTGGCTGCATCGAAAGAATCCATTGTGAGAATGTTGGGTAGACCTTGTGAGTAGAGGTCGGCATTGGCAATGGTGTCTCCGTCGTCTGCCGAGCTGTATGCGTTTGTTAACGTACAAAGAGGCAATGAGATGAACGTATAATATTCCATTAAGTCAATACAAAAAACTCACAACATGAGTCCCACCTCCAAAGCAAAGGCATCATTCTCTTCTAATTCACGTAAACTTTTCATATCCTCTTCATCTCCCGAGGTACACGCCGTTTCATTCCTCTTAACTTGCACATCATGTTCTACATCATTACTTGCATTAGTTCTTCGATATAGACGCCGCCACACACTCGTGAAAGTAGACACACTCGTCAACGACAATCGACTTACGGTGGTATCGTCCTCATCACTTCTCATTGTGTCGATACCATTTCGTTCTCCGGCCAATACGCCCTGAACGCTGACGGTGCTCATTGTTTTGTTACTGGCCTTGGGAGTTTTAGTGTCTAGAGATGATATATGATTGTTGTTGTTACTTGGTGAAGGTGCCGTTATGGAATGTTGTCTGTGATGCGACGATGCCCCTCCCGCTTTGGGTGTTTTTTCGGTGCAAATGATGTGGTGCAGATCTTCCGAGTCGATTCGTTGTCGAGGCAGCTGTTGATTGGACTCTTCGATGGATTGAGTAAGGTTGTTGCTCCAGGCGTACAGTGTGTCTTCGTCAGTGGAGGCGTTGTAGGTGAGCGGTGATATGGGCGGTGAGGAGAGTAATGTCGTTGGTGGAACGGTGGTTGGCGAGGTGGGCGGCATCATGATAAGAGAGGATGGCAGTTGGTGATAAAGATTCAAGGGGAGTTTCTGATTTGCTTAAGGTATTGACTATTTCAACGATAAGCAGTTAGGTATCAGTTGACAAGCGAGTTGGTTTAATTGATGCGGCAATGATACAAATGGTGTGGATCACACCATTGTAAATGAGCAAGCGAACTGTTTGAGTAGGAGTCTCGTTCAAAATCCAAATGATACACATAGATGCCAAACCTACAGAGGAATCGGGTACTGGCAAGACCTAGATCGCGAAATCTAGAAAATGGCGATCAATCTTTGATACAGATTGCTACCATTCTCAAACACACCATTCTCTCAACGAGGGATCATCCATCTCTCACACAGTGCATCAAAGCAGCAACACATCACAGCAAAGACTTCATACAACAGTCATCAATGTCATCAACAATGGAAGAGGAAAAAATTACGATGACCACCACACCTGACGCGCCTACCGAAGCTGTTGAAGAGAGCAAAAGCGTGGCACCTACTCACGAGGATGAAGCTGTTGAGGAGAGCGAAAGCGTGGAGATGACTGTCGAAGAGAGCCAGGCCAATGTTGACGCTGTAGAAACTGTTCAAGACGAAGCCGTTGTGGAACACAAAGAAGAAGTCACAGCACACATTGTTACCGATGAAGAGCAAGTCATGTTGGATGAAATCGAATCAAGTCGTAGCAACATTAGCGCTAGTTTCAACCGTCATTCCAGCGACATCATCGCCTCGCGCAGCAAGGATTTGCCTGCCGCCACCAGCAGCAGCGCCGAACTGCAGCAAATGTTGACAGAGCGAGTCGAATCCATCAACGCCATTAGCACTCTCGTCACCAACAAACTCGAACAAGATTCCAACCTGATCGCCGAATTCACACAGCAAGTCGCTGCACTCGAACTTGAACTAACCGATAAGGAAAATGGCATTGTATCCCGCGACGATAAGATCCAAGCACTATCCACACAAATCACCGCCCTCACCAATCAAAACACTAAACTCTCCAGCGAAATAGCCGATCTCATGGTACTGAAGGATTCCAATGCCCCCCTCCTCCAACGCAATCAAAAAATGGAAGAAACTGTTTCATCCCTCACCGACTCCCTAAAAGCCGCCAAACGCGCATTGGAAAAGGAATTGAAATACGTCATTGCCCTCGAGAAGGAGAAAGAGTACGCCGCTGCTCAAAAGGATAAAATCGCTTATGCACATAAATACGAGATTGACGCCTACAAAAAAAGGGTGGAGGAAGCCATGGCCGGTCAAACTTCGTTAAGGAAGGAGATGGACGATTTGAGGAAACAATTGGGAGAAGAGCAATTGAATACTGCCAAACTGGGGGCTTTACGAGAAAGTCTGGCCAAGGCGGAAATGTGTATTGCTAGGTTGAATGCTGAGAAGGAGTTGTTGTGCGAGGAGCTTGAGGGTCGACGATTGGCTGAGGATGAGGAAGAAGGAGCTTGTGATAGCGCTCGTGCCAATGAAGTCGTAGGCAGTGACCCTGTTGTTTTGTTGCAAAAGGAATTGGAGGTGTTGAGAAATAGGCTCGGTGAGAGTGCAGAAATGGACAATGAGGAACTGATGGGATTGCAAGGCGAGTCCTTTTGCTGTCTTTGACTTTGGAATGATGGATAAGATACTGACCAGTGTGTGTATTATTACGTGTACTTGTGACCCACACTATTCTCAACAGCACGTCTTGACGAAACCGAAAAATGCTTGAACACCTACATCTCGGAAAAGAACGAACTCAAGGCTGCCTTCGGCGATCATCAGCTAACATCCGAGGTGGAGCTCTCACATTCGCGTGATGATCCGCCCGGTGAAGAGCAAGGATGGATCACTGAGAAAAAATCATTTGAAAGAGTCATTCGTGAGAGCGAACGGGCTATGGTGTTGCTGTCGGAGGAGAATGAATTGTTGAAGAGCAAGCTTTCTGTTTCTGC
>JALLPH010001325.1:0-10787 GCA_036939855.1 Cyclotella choctawhatcheeana
ACCACGGTTCGCTTCTGATGGGAATCTTGGTCAATGTTATTCATACGTTCATCGACCCTATGTGGTAGCCATGTTAAAATGTTAAATGTTAAAAAATGTTAAACAACAGCAACATCACATCGCGATCATCATGTTGTCGACTGCCATCAATTATTCTTCACATCTATTCCTTCATCAAACATATTCGGCAGCTCTTCTCTACAGGTCAACGCCGCACATATTGAGGCCTCTAATAACGGATCCCTCTTGTGTGACACACCGCCAGCAACATCCCACCGGCACGGCCTAGACGATTACGTCTCTTTCGCCAAACGAATGTCATAAAGAGGGTCCTTTCTCTTCATCACCCCCGTTTCAACATTTTCAATTTTACTTGATAAGAACCCCGCTCCTCCCAAAAGGCGTCACCACGGTTCGCTTCTGATGGGAATCTTGGTCAATGTTATTCATACGTTCATCGATCAAGAGGAGAATCTTCATTTCCATCTCACAAGCAGAAGGAGTATCTTCATTTCCATCTCACCAGCAGAACTTTGACGGAAGCAATAATCCATCAGATCCAACGATAGGTGAACGCCCCGCAGACAGCAGATATTAGCCAGGAGTAAACCTTTGACGTCCAATATCATGGTCTTTATGTCCAGATCTTTAAGTCCAAATCAGAAATCAGTTCATTGATTAGATAGTTTACTCTCTCCTCTGTTGGTTTCATATCAGCACAAATAGTTCATAAAATCCAAACCGGAAATCATCAAAACCACAAGCATTCAATCTTCCTTCACAAGCAACATGAAATTGAACATCGCCATCAACGCCCTAGCGGCTTCCGTATCTACTTTTGCTGCCTCGGCCTCTGCCTCCGGTGCCGTTGCCAAGGACCCAAGGGATGATCATGCAGAGGAGGGATCTATCCGTGCTGTTGCCTTCAAGAATCAGGGCTCAGAGTGCTATTTCGCCGTTGGGATTGAGGTCCAGAACTCTCCCGATGTCGGAGTCCTCTCTTGCAAGGTGGGAGAGACTTGCATTGAGGATTCCATGTCGTCTATTGGAGGACGCTGCGTGGTATCTGGTAATGAGGTTTTTCTCGGATATGATTTTGATCCCCTTGGGGAATTTGATCCTGATGGTTATGCGGAATGGTATGGGACATTTAAAGGGTGTGAATCGTGTGGTGAAGATGGATCTGGAAGAAAGATGTTCAAGTGTTGTGGTAGTCAGGCTTGTTATGGAGCATATAATGATGAGGATTATATCTCTTGTGGATCGTGTATCGGGCAGCTAGCCTGCTTTAAGCCAGACTGGCAAAAAATTGGTAAAGGTTCCTGCATTGGTTCAGGGTCCTGCCAACATGCACAAGGTTAGTTGAATCATGTTGAATGTTGAATCCATTGTGCTTACAAGACTACACAAAATCCCCCAAACTCAAACATTGTAACTACTGAAATTTACCCCACAACCACCCACTACATTCATTGCATAGTCGACATTGGTAGCGGCAGTTGGTGAGAGCTCCTGCCTCCTTGTCACTTCTTTTAGTATTCATCAAAATCATGTACTAACCTTGAACACTTCAGCAAGCAGAGGGGTGCCTGTAATTATGTAAACGGTGAAGATATCGGTGATAATGAGTGGTATGTATAGTTTCTTGTTTGTCTGCATCATTTTGAACCAATCGACACTGAATCATGTCTTTGTTTCATTGCTTGGCAGCAACAATCATGCTAGAGAATGCGATGGTTCTGATCGCCCAGGCCTCATTTCTGTCAAGAATTAGTATTAGTTCTCCTTCGTCAATAGCTTCACTCAGGATTCTCCTGTTGACGGCGCATCTTTTCCTTCTGTAGTTTGTAGTACCGGATGTGATATGAAGTGTGTGATTCTGTGATAATTGGAAATGATCTGCCAGGCGACAGGACTTTGTGCCCCCCAACATCTTGAGTTTGTGTGTGTAGTAGAGAAACGTTGTAAGATAAACGACATGTTTTATCTCAACGGCTGTGTACCTACATAGGTATCTACCTTGATCTACCTTTCATTGATAACTGTAAATCAATGAAGATTAAAGGTAAATGAAAATCAAGGTAAGTTGGATGTACCCGAGATCTCCCGAGATACACCATCATTAAGGATGTTGCCTCCATGTCCACCCATCAGCAATCCTACCAGCCTCTTATTGGCGGCGCTATTCATCCCAACGACCCATTCCTTCACAACACCCCACCGCACATCATCGCTTCAACGCTTACCAACGAAGCTCTCTGCCAACAAAAACCATCGTCGAGGCAGTCTCCCCGAAAGCAGCAGCAGCAGCAGCAGCGACGAATCCAACAAGCCATCGTGGCAACAAAACGCCGAATACTGGGCAGCACGAAGCCAAGAAGAACTCACATCTCCCAAATCCAATAACAACAAGCCGGCGAGGAATAAAGTACCCGCTCCCGCCATTGGCGATCACATCGGTTTCACCTCGGGTCATCGACCCGTCGATCGCTCGCCGTGGGACGCAGACAACGGCAATACATTTGCACACTTGTACAATGAGAAGAGCACGGATGAATTCAAATTGCCCTTTGAGAATCAACGTGATGTCGTGGAGAGGATGGAGAGGAATACTCGGTGTAAAGATAATGCGAATGAGTACGAAGTTGTTAGGAGGGATGTTACGGAGAATGGCAGCGTGCCCGAATGGTTTGGCAAGGGCAGCGTTATCACCGCTGCCATCGACATTGTAGATGATGGTTATGGGATGAAGAGTGCGCAGGACGGCATTCGGGGGCAATTACATGATAAAAGTTCCTTTCAAACAATGGATAGAAATGATTTTCGAAGACCATACAATGGTCAATCTCAATCAAACGAGGCAGTACCGGAATGGTTTGGGAGCAATACACGCAGTACGGACAATGAGGCAGTTCCCATCAATAGTCTTAACAATGCTGCTGTCAACCCGTACGGAGAGGAAGGTAAACAGCATTCTTTTCAAATGTCCTCCACGGACGATTTTCGTAAACCCTACGGCATGCCACCGATTCAACCATCGTCATCCTCGTTATCAAATCAGCAAACGCCATCGCCACCAATCGCAAAACGTATATTCAACATAAAGGCACCGTTCCAAACCTCCACCACCGACGATTTCAAACGCGTTTCCGACACCGGCACATCCTTCTCGGCACCGCAACAGCCTCTCTACGCCGAATTCACCAAATCATCGAGAACAAGCCAAGCTTGGGAGAATAGCGTGGGACAAGATTCGTACGAATCGACGCAACTCCCTCACAGTGTGCCTTTGGGCGGTATCGTCGATAGGGAGGTCTATAAGACGAATCCATCGCAGAGTTCGGCTGTTTTAACTGTAGAGAATGAGGATAATGGTATTATTGGTAATAGTAAGGAACGACGTCGTGTTAGTAATGGTAGTTCCGACAGCGAGATGCTAGTAAGATCGATTCAATGGGTAGATCCAGCAGATGACGCTATGCAATACCCATTGTTGTTGACACGAATGTTTGTAACAGTGTTGGCGACTGTATCAACGCGACATTTGCATCTTGTCAATGGATTTTCGCCCGTGTTGGCCTCGTCGGTCCTGTCGTTTCTAGTATCGACTTGTTACGATAAACGTTTGGGTCAAGTTGCATTGTGTGGAGCATTGGCCGGTATGTCCGGGGGACATTTGATGCCTACCATGTCCATGGCTTTATTAATGGGAGTCATAACCTCATTTTGTTACGAGATATTGATCGGGATGAACAATTTATTCGCAGGCATAGGGGGTCGAGTCGGCACTGTTGCATTCTTAGCTAGCGGTATAATGGCCAAATACCAACGAGTGAATGGTGTGGGACGGAAAATGCGTCGTGGGATGTGGAAGGCGGGTGTGGGTCCATCGAACATCGTTGTTTCCATGATGCTATTCCATGCAGTGGGAGCATTGGCTACAATCCTGTTACGACAATCGAGCAAAGATGATGGAGTTTCGGATCCTGTTAGGGCTAGTTCCGTGGTCGGTATTATTGGATCATTGGTATTGTCAAACCCGACATCTCTTATGGCATTGTACGGTGGATCGTTTGTGGGTATGAGTCTTCCATCTAGATTGATGCATGGAAATTTAAGTAGAGCGAGAATACGGCAAAGTGCCGCTTCTTTAATGCTCTCTTTTGCAGGAGGAGGAGTATTGGCTGGTTTGATACATGCAGCGACAATACATGGAGGATATTGGCTTGGTGGTTGGGGCGGTAAAGCTGGCTTGTGCGCATTTGCTGGGTGCTGGGTCTATCGAGGTTTGGAAAATTTGATAAGATTCAAGAAGAGATGATTAAATGTGATGTCCATACATATAGCACAAGTGCTTCGGCTGGCACTAACATCACATGTTTTCGCTCTAATTGAAATATGCACAGTACATAATATGAGTAACATCATTTTCTGAGACATGCCACTCTTTGATCTCAGTATTGATACTCTTGTAGCCAGATTTCAGTCTATTGTGCTTTAATTATGGTGTTTAGACATAGTAACTTCGAGGTATTGAGTTCCGTAAATCTAGAACTCATCACTCAATAAAGCATTATCACTGCTGTCTTCGCAATGAGCACCCACACATGCCTTCACTGCTTCTTTCGCCACAGTCATTAAATCATCTTCCACATCGGTTCCATTTAATGCTGCTAACTCAGCCAATCTTTCTTGCTCCTCTTGAGCTATCAGCTCCTCCCACTGTTCATCATTGCCTAAAGCCACACTCATTAGAAATGCAATTACAGCAAAAGTTTTGGCTAGGTGCCAGACATCTTTCATGGTTGTTCCCTCTACACTTGCCCTGAGAATCTGTGGACAAAACAGAGCTTTCATTAGACGGTCAAACAAGAAGCAAGCAGTAACATCTGCGAAGAGAACTTTGAGGATAAAGTCTCTAAACTCGTCACTTGGGAAGGGAACAATCTGGAAATATTTGTTAAGTCCAGGCACTGTCTCACTGGCAAACATGAACGTCAAGATAAACGTTGCAAGTAGACTCCATAAAAGAGGTCGGTTCTCGGTTAAACCAGTCATGAAAGGCCGACCTTGAAGGTTCACGAAGAATACTGTCACCTGCTGCACATTGCTGACCAAAAAGACGACGCTGTTCAAGATTCCGGGCTTGAACTCTCCATCTAGGTCGACCTTGTGATCCGGATCAAGATATTGTTTTGCACGATACACTGCAACTACCATGGTGACCAAATGGACGCCAAACTGACCAAGAAGACTCAGAAAAAGTGAAGGGTGGAATATGCTCGTCAGAGGTTTGACACTGGAGAGCTTTTCGAGAGGCTTTGCCCGGGACACAGACATAAACGACACAGAACCTAGCATTCCCATCGCAGTCATTTGGGTGTCTCCGTATTTGACCTGAAAACAACACACAACAACAATATCAGAGTGTGCTATGTTTTCGAGTTTGAACAGAGAGCATATTATAACTCACCCCGTCTAGGTATAAAACACTCAACGAGTAAGCACTAATGAGACAATTCAATGCCAGAATCTGATACATTTGAATGGATGTGACTAAAGTGCATCTACCCTGCCTCACGATGTCCACGCAGCTCCTGATACTAGGGAATTTGCTTGTGAAAGGTGCAGCTACACTGGCATCACCAATCTTAACCATAGGCAACTCATCCATCTCAAGGTTTTCTAGTTGTTCTGCAATACTTGCTGCACTCCCAGCAATGGAATGTTTCTGTGCCATTTCTGACTTCTTTTTCAAAGCTTCTTGTTTTTCAGCAGCCATAAATTCTTGGAGAGCTTTCCATTGTGCCCATTGAACGCCTTGCTCTTCCAACTCTTTCACTCGGAGTGCCATCTTCTCTTGCTTTTCTGCCATGAGTTGCTTTTGATTTAATTTGGCATCCATCTTCGCCCTCTTGGCTTTCTCCATCTTTGCCTAATATAATTTGTAAGGTTGATAGTATGAGAGAAAATTACGATCGAATGAAAAGTATAGAAACAACACGGAACTGACCTTTTGTTCTTGCAAGGTAATAGCTCTCTCCCTGCCTTTAATTTCAAACAACTTGAGAAGATCTTCTCTTTCAGTGAGCTCTGGATACTTGTCCAGATCAACGCCTATAGCTTTTATCTTAGCCCTCAGTAGCCTTACACAAAACAATTATAGGTAATTAGGAATGTATATGTATTAAAAAGTCCAAATATAATTGTAGAGACGTCTTACCACATTGGTCCCTTTTGGGCAGCTTCCATGTCTCGAGGTGATATTACAGTCATTGTAGGATTGGATTGCAGTGCACCGTTAGATTGTTCCTTCTTCGTGTTGCCATCTTCTCCTTTATCAACGTTAACATCACCAAAGCCTGACAGCAAGGCTACTCCGACATCAGCTTGTTTAAGTGCGCCCACATCATTTGCACCGTCACCGCACATCAAGCATAACTTTCCGACCGATTGAAGACATTCAATAACAGTCTCTTTAGCATCCGGTGTCATACGAGCAAAGACTTTGAAGTGTTCAAGTATTGTTTTTGTTGCTGGATCGTATTCGTAGGCAGTGGCTAAGTTGTTGCCCGTCACGGCGAGATCGTAGGATTTCGCAAGTTGTGGCACCTCGCCTGCGACAAAATCAGAACCACGGCTGTCATCTTCGTAACTCTGCCAGAACATATTGCCCGAATTGTCTTGTTCAAGAATTAGAACAGGCTTTACTTCTTTCTTTTTTTGCGATCCATTCTGGATTGTGATGCTTTTCTCTGCTCTCCTCTTCTCGAGTAACTCCCTTAGCTCTTGGCTCTTCTCCACCAACTGTTGACTTGTGCCAGAAGGATTTTCTGAGTCACAAACTTCCACTTCTTTTGCCACATGGATTGCAGTGAGTAATGCGTCTCCTGTAACCATGGCAATACTCATGCCTCCTTCTTTTAATCTTTGAAGTATGAGTTTGGTATCCTTGCGAACTCGACAGGTAAATGCCACACAGCCAGCAAATATCAACTTCTCCTCACAAATGCTACGGGTATCTTTGGCAGCGTCGACATCCGCCATGGAAGATAGAGGTTTATAAGCTAGTGATATGACACGGTATCCCCGTCTGGAAAGATATTTCGATGCTTCGTCATAACCTTTTGGCTTTTGCAATAGCATTTTTCCAATCTACAAAAACGATTTGATAGTGAGCAAAAGCAGCAAAACGCAATTCGTATGAACCAGCCCATAATGTTATACGTACCATTTCTGGAGAGCCCTTGACAACAGAGTAGTATTTACGATTGGCAACATCTTTCACCACACAACTCATTCTTTGCAATTTTGAACTAAAGTGATGACGGCATAATATTTCAATCTCAGAAGAGGGTGATGAGTTCGGAAAAGTCAGGGGTGTTCCAGCTGGCTTCTTTTCGGTGGCAGCAGATGGAACGACATTGCCAGACTTCAATGCGACCTCCCACCTCATCGATTTGAGTGCTGCGCTCTCTAATGGATCACCGGTAGTCTCACCATCTATCAACACTAACGAATGGCAGCCAGCAAGAACCAACGAAGCTTCGTGTGATAATTTTGTCATTGGGGTCAATAGTTCATTTTCTGAATCATCTTTATCTTCGTTTGTCTTATTGGACTTTTTGCTAAGCAGTTGGGTAAGATCACTTTGTAGCGACGAAGGCCCTAAAACTCCCACTGGTACTAATTCATCAGTTGTGAGAGTGCCCGTTTTATCGAATAGACATGCATCTAACTTGCCAGCAATGGGGACACGATAGGGCTGGAGGTATAGTAGGTTAGAAACATACAGCAATGATCCGAATACATGAGACAATAGCGAAGATTTGAACAAGCACATCATCTCACCTCAGTACAAAAGATTTGCAATTTCATCAGAGTCATCAATGAATTATTCACAGCAAGTGCCATCTGCATAGGCAGTTCTGGTGGGATCACACTTGTAATAATCAATATGCAATGGAGTAACAGTTCATACTGCGATCTATTCTCATCCCGCAATCCGTGATACAACACGTACGACGAAGATGCTACTGCAAAGAAGAATAAAAGCAAAAGCAGCAAAGCCGTCTCGCGTTCATGCCCTTTTACTTTCTCCTGAGAGCCCTCGATCATCCTAACAAGTTTTCCCTGTGCCGACGAGAAGCCAGTTCTCAATACAAAGCAGATGCATCCTCTGTCGGGTGGATTGGGAATGTCACCATACACATGTGGATGAGTAGAGGATACTGCCACTTTCTTTTCGTCTTCTTCGTCCGAGGATGCCTCTTCTGATTCCACAACTTCCACTCCTTTACATTGAAGCATCTTGGTCCCTGCATACAGGACATGAGTTTTGTGACGTGTCTTCATATCCAATTCCTCGCCCTCGGTTAGTTCACCAATACCTTCTTTCATCTGGGGGACACTCTCACCAGTCAAACTGGCTTCATTCACAACTGTGGTCCCGCGCAACAATAGAATATCTGCCGGTACAACATCTCCATCTTCCACACCAGCATTCGTCTTGGATTGTTTTTTCCCCTTATTGCTATCATCATCACCTTTATTACTCTCCTTATTCTTCCCAACCACACACCGCGTCAGACTCAAAATGTCTCCGGGCAACAATTCCGTCGTCCAAACCACACCCCACTCCCCCCCTCGAAACACATTCACCAACCTATCCCGATTACCCATCCCCCGTAACGCACCCAAACTCTTAATCCTCGAAAATACAACGGTAGCCTCAAACGTTAGTATCATAAAAAGCGTAAAGGCACTATACTGCCAATAATCATCCAACATCCAAAGCACCACGCAAAAGAGTTGAAAGACGGTGAATGGACTTAGTAATTGCGCCTTGTACAATTCGCGAAATGTGGGTTGTTTCACGTCGAATTTGTTCTCACCGAATCGGATGGAGGATGCCTCTATTTGCGAAGAGGATGTGAATCCGTTCCAGGTGTGGAAGAATTGGAGTGGCATGGTGGTGTTGCATCGTACCTTGATCCATTCGTTGTTGGTGGTGTCGAGGTAGTATCGTCGTCGGTGGTATTCGAATGTGATACCCAAGGATGGCATGTAGAGTATAGGCACTAGTAGAGATGATTCACCGGCCTTGGACGGTGTGATGCAGGCATGTGTTGGTAAATGTTTGGGTATGGTGAGATTATGTAGATTGTTGTGTTCGATTCGTTCCATGAGCGATTTGGCCGAGGTGCCGCCGTTGTCATTGGTTGTCGCTGCCGCGGATGTTGACATTTCATCTGCATTGGTACTGCTTCCGGCATTGTTCCGTTTCAAAGGCAGCGGTTTCAACAGTGGATTCACATCTTCGTCCAAGTCCAACCATTCCTCTGGCACTTCACAAGCATTGTTGTCATCATCACCATCATTCCCCAGCTTCAACTCCACGTAATTCATCCTCAAGTTAAACTTGACACTCCAAACCTGCAAAAGCACAATCAGCAGATGAAACGTCACCAACACCCCGCTACAAAGCAAACTCCCAAACGTGGGCATGTACCGCTTGGGCACTCTCATACTCTTGGGCAGGGCATCCAACACGCTCTTCTCCATCCTACGTTTCTTCAAAGCGGCGGCTTCTTCGATATCCATATCCATCCAATCGAACCATCCCGGTTTATCTTTCGTGTGACGATGGGGATCGTTCACGTCGGACAGTGCGTGAGTTAATTCGGCGCGAAGTTTGGCCGTGCCCTCCATGACTTGGAAACCTTCGCGTTCGGCCTTTTCGAGGAAGGCACGGTAGGGGTGACCTATGGTGGAGATGACCCAGTGAGTTTGGTGGAGGTAGAGGAGGAGGAAGAGGAGGTGGTAGAGGCGGAGGGGGGTGCGGCGGGCGATTGTGAGCAGTTCTTTGGGGCGGTGCAGGCTGACTGAGGCAATGTTGCTGCTGCTTGTGGCATCGGTGGCAGTGGCGGGCGATGACATGGTGTTATTTACTGACTTTGTGGCTGATATTATATGTTGTTTATATTGGATTTTTAGAGATGTTGTTAATACTCAATGATTGGGCAGCTCTCGGCTCTAGAATCTTTTGGCCATGGTGAAAGCTTTCGAAAGTACCATATGTGGCGTGGCTTTAAGATATCTTACCTTTAATATTATATGATTCTACAATGATAAATGAAAGGTTGAATCCATTCCAGAGGAACTGCTGCTGTAGTAGGTTGCTGTAGGTTTGATGCACTCAATGGATTGATTTTATTTTATATAAGTGTAAAATATAAGCAAGAACATGGGGAAAGCAGTGATGACGTCCTTAATGGAGGTCCACGTCAGGAGACATCCACGTGGCATCAGCCCCCCCCCTGGAAAAAGAACTGCTGACACTGACAAGAACGGTCGTAAGACCTTCTGGCCGAGTGCAGAGAGGGAGTCCGGCCGGCGCAGCCGGCCCAACTCTGTAAGATTCAAGAGGGACTACGGTAGGTCCTCCTTGTTTTGGCGATGCGATAGCATCACATGGCCATGTTTGTCAAAGTTTATTTTGGAAACCATCATGGAGTCGCGACAGCGACGGAAATGGGCGGCATCTCGGAGCTCTTTCGTGAAGAGATCGCTCGCGTTGATGACGCCGGGAATGTGTTTGTCTTCCGCGAGACCAAGCTGATGGGCTTCGCGTACGTAGTTTTCGTGCCTTTGTTCGTTGTTCGTAACCGATGTTGACCAGCATTGTACTGCTGCTTCGTTATCGTTGTACACAGGAAGGCAGCCTTTGGTGTCATCAATGGACAGATCAAGGGCACGGTTGCAAACGTGTTCGAGTTCCGTGAGGC
>JALLPH010001326.1:0-12717 GCA_036939855.1 Cyclotella choctawhatcheeana
AGTCACTGCAACAAAGGGTTTGGTCTGAGGCCTTGTGGTTGTCTACTTATAAGCCTGCCCAATCAAGGGGTGTACACTTGAAGTCAAATGTACTGTATGTCCAAAGAGCACAAGAAATCAAAGGGAGCACAAGAAACAAGAAGAAGAGAGCGTGCAGGAACAGAAGCGTGACTGTTCAGTTCAATATTCATGGTCTTGCTTCAATATCACTGGCTTTCGAAAAGTCGAGAACGACTTGGAAAGAACTAGAACCTTTTTCAGAAATGTTCATTTAAGTTCACCATCCATGTTCTTGCTCTTCAACTTCACTTGCGGAGATCTGCGTCGCCGCTGCGTTTCCAGAACAGAGCAAAACAGAATAATGGTGATCACGAGAGAAACACAAAGAAGACTGGGAATGAGAATACCGAAATCCCAAGAAATCCTCCGAAATCGCAGGATTTCATAGCACACACGCCCACCACACTACAAGTGGACTGCTACTGTACCCCCTACCATATGTGGGAAAGGTAGTCTATCCCCCATCTTGATATTGCCCATTGCCCACCTCCAATACCTAAAGTGTACCCCCCCAAAATCCATCCTAGCATTAGGAAGTGTACCCCCGGGGGGGTATACTTCGTAGCAGTCCCCTGGGTAGATAGAGTGGGAAGTGGGAAATCCTGGCTTCCCGTGTATGGTACCTAGTTGATTGAGAAGGCCTCATTCAACCTCCTCACTCTATTTTCTGTGTGCGGTCTTCACTGGTGCTGGCGCGCTTGCAGGTGCTGGCTCAACTTTTCGAGAAAGCAACTTCACCAGATACTAAGTACTACATGTTTGATGTCGTTCCATCATCTACACACTCTTCATCACCTAAATTGGAAACCAATCACAAGCAAAGATCCAATACAATGAAGATGCCCAATCCAAACACATCAAGACTCTCACTCTCATTCCTGACCCTGTGGCTTGTGATTGGATGCATCATCACGGTCACTCGAGGCGCGGAAGAAACCACATTCTTTGGAGTGTACTCAGACGATCAGTGCACTGTTCCTCTCAACCCGGCCGTTCCAACGTCAAGACGAATTGTGGTGGGAGAGGGTGAATGCTACACCTTCTCGTACAATGCTCCTCCGGATAACAGGGTTCAAACTAATTCAGAAGAAATGTTTAACTGCTGCGCTGGTAAGTTTTCATTTCATATGATGTTATCTTATTTCTATTAAAACAGAGTCAAGATATGTCCTAAGCTTGATGCGATATATACTTATATTGTAGGATACATTGAGTGGATTCAGTATTCTAGCTCAGAGCAATGCTGCAAGAATGCCACCGATGGCAAAATGATATACAACCTCATGTCCAACTTGTGTGACTACGTCCAGACTAGTTCTGGAGACACCTGGCAAAAGCTCGTGAATTACGAAACGAATGGTTGCACGGCTGGTTATGTTGATTTGACCGCTTACGGAAGTAAATTAACCGAGGAAAACTGCAATGATGTCAACTTCGTTCCTGTTGGATATACCGAAGTTCTTACTGGAGATAGTGTCATCCTATGTGAAGTAGAAGACGAGACAACAAATGTTCGTGTTTCGTTTGTTTTGATTGCATTCATTGTCTATATTCCAATTTTGGAATTATATCTCTTGTTCAAACTCAAAAATCATAATCCCAAAACTGGCATTATGCGTCCACATCTTATTATAGGGTCCTACCACTATCAGCCCTACCACTCCTAGGCCTACCACTTCCAAAACAGAAAATGATCCCAAGAGTGGTAAGACGAAATCGGCCAAGTCATTGGAGAAAGATGATGCAGAGAGTAAGTCCAAGGGTGCCAAGAAATCGGGCAAATCAGGCAAGTCCTCGTCAAAGGTCACTATGTAACGTAAGGTTAGGGAATACGGTGGAAATAGGGCAACTTTGTGATCTTTTCTATGTTGTGGACTCTGTGTGATATGAATTTGATGATGGTATTTACTTAAGGAGGCGGCGATGGGTTGAAAGTCTGAGTAGAACAGAATGCAGAATCGTGAATAAAGATAAGAGTATATAAGAGGCAGGCTTTCATTGAAATGATATTAATTATTGGTGTATTACAACATAAAACTACTCATGATATCGTGACTGATCATCCATCTCTTTCTCCCAAAAACTATCCCATCATTCACATTGTCCGTATATACTCATCAGTTGTAAGGCTCAAAGTAGAAATGCCATTGATTGTCCCAACCCCATCCTCCAAAAACAATATCGTCATTTTGAATCCTCACATTCTCTTTAGGGCATAACAGACTATGAAATGTGTGAACGGGACCATAACTGTTGACTGTTGTCGAGCTAGGCTCCAAACGCCATTTTTGGTTGTCATTTCCATTAGATGACCACAGAATGAGATTGTCGTGGGCACAGTTGTTGCCGGAAACATCCAAGAATAGCCCAGGACAGGCTTTGCTTTCGATCGTTCCGTCAAAGTGTATGATGAATAGCTGATGATCGTCATTGAAGTCTTGTCTTGTTAACTGTAAGACCTCGCCTTCGTGGCAGTCATTGGAAGTCGTAATGGCAGTAGGATTGAATTGGATGTTCTTGTGATTCACAATGCGAGCTGTTGGACCCACTCGCGGTGTGTCAGTGAGTTGAATTGTGGGCACACTGATTGTTTTGGTACTGGGTTGCAAGTTGTCGGTGCCAGGAGGATGAGAATAACATTGCTGCAAGCAATACTCCGTATGCCCATCACCAAACTTAACTTCTCTTAGAATATCCCTCGTAGCATCGGCGTTAGGGTAAGTCTCTCCCTGAAAGATAAAGCAAGCAGTATAGGAAGTTTCATCTTCTATATAAATGTTGCGTTGGAATGATTTGTCACTGGGACGCAGGTTAGAGTTTTCAACAACAAATCCATCAGGGGTGCCACGATTGCATGATCGAATGATAAATTGAAAGTCATTTTGTTCGACAAAAGAAGGGCGTAATCGTGAGGGGTGAACTAACTCATTGGAAATGAGCATGTTGCCTTCAGGTGACAGTACAGTGCCTACGAACAGAATGTTTCCCATGGTGATGTGTTATGCTTGTTTGTGATGTTTTTTTATGAGCTCCATATGACATGATTATTGTCTTGAAATTACACAGACTTGGTTCGGTGAATAGCTCGGGCCATCTTTGCCAATAACACTTTCAACTAACACATTTACCTGGCACTGATGGTGTCCGTCACAAAAGCAAGACACTCAAAATTCAAAATGGCCTGAGCGGCGATAATGATTGAACTTTATTATGTGACATGTGTGATGGAGTTGAGTATGCTCTTGACCCCTCTCAATTTGTTGCTGGCAACTGCTGTTGCCTCATAGGTGACGGCGCTGCTTGACGACGGTTAATGTTTGCGTGTCAGAAAGAAAGCGGCCGCCATCCGCCATTGTTCAAGCGAGAAAGATGCAAGATCTACTCTCGCCGTTGAATGTTTTTAGTGGACATTTATCACATCAAAAAAGAGTGACTCTTAGGAACAACGGTTTCTTGCCCACCGTTGCCTACTAATATAAAATCCTTTTCTCCCGCTAAAAAAAAATCAATCAAACTTGATCAAACAACATACAAAACAGGTGATCGGCGCTGCAATTGAATTGAAACTTGAAACACTATGAACATATCAGGATCAACAATGAGAAAGGTGGATTCTTACTATCTATCAAGCACAGTTGGCAAAGACTCTCCCGGCCGATGGCTAAAAAGTTACAGACAAATATCTGTGATGTATGGCGGTCTGGCGTTCATGTTGATGGGTCCAGTTCATGTTGCCCGTGCAAGTAGTTCAATATCAACTACCATATCATCTCATTTACTGAAACGTTCATGCAAGGTTGACCAAGCAGCGAATTTAGTTAGTTCTCGAATGTTGAGTAGAATAACACATCACAAAACGCATCCATCAGTTCTGGATGTTCTCGTTAGCGACTTACTGCGTGGAGGAGATGGCGGCGAAAGCTCACGTTCATCTTTAGGACACGACAACAATAACAATTATCAAGATCAACACAACTATAACGCTGTCAATGGCAACATCAACTCATATGGGCAATCAAGTGCACTGGAGGCTAATAAAGGTATGATACCACCATCTCAAGTATCACAGCAAGAGCAAGCATACGAACAACCATACGCTGATGAATCAGGGGTATATCCTGGAGGGTACAATTCTAATGAACAACTATATCACGGACAACGAGAATCTGTTGAAGATCGGTTGGCTGCATGGAGATCGCAGCAGCAGGTGTGTCTCTATGATTATGGTTTCAGTGTTACCTCTGTTCATTTTTTCAACTCACATCACACTTATTGTGGACACCAATTTCCTTGTACTAATAGCAAATACAAGAATCTCTATCCCCAGAACAAGCAGCATCCGCCGTAGATGAACAGGGACGATTCAAACTATTCACAACAGTTTCACGAGTATCCGTCTCATTCTTCTTCTTCATCCTAATGTGGAGAACCGTACATCATTACGAATTGGCAGATGCCGCTTTTGGTTCTTCCAAGGGACTGCTTAGAGCCGTCGTGGTAACACCTCTTGTGGTATTGTTTTTGGGTGAAATGATGGGTGCTATATTAGGATTAACGGGAGGGAGTATTGGGGGCGGAGGGAATGCCTCACATGCGACAAAGAAGAGATTGAAGGGGATATTGAACTTACATAAGGGTATTGAGCTCGTAATGTTGATTTACAATGTAATCAGATTGGCAGTTTGGCCCTCTAGATATGTGATTAGAGAGGTTTACATCGGGAGGACAATTTCGAACTTTTTCTTTTTGATGCAGGCTCAGCTTTACACAAAGCTTTCTTGGTAAGGTACTTGTGTTTTCAGTCCACGTCACTATTCTCAAAATACATTGGAAGTTCTAACGTTGTCATATTCTCTTCTTATGTTTACTCTTTTTTTGAATAAAACACAGGGACGATGTCAGCAAGACCAATGTAGGGGAAAGTTATATTAATTACCAGCCAGATCCATATGATGATGGGTTTGACTCGTGGCAAAGTACACAAGCACCAGCTGTGAATGATAGTCCAATGACGAATGACCATGGAAATGGATATTACAATAATCAACAAAGATACTAAAAAGTGAAAGGGTAGATGTTCACGTGTGAGATTGCATTCCTTAGCGCTATAATGATCAGTAATCATCACTAGATACCTATTTAGTTGAACTCATGACATTAACAACCTGGTTGTTGAGAATTGAGAATGCAATATAGCATGTAGTTAATTTCCCCAGTTATCAGATGAATGAATCTCTTCAATCTCTGACCACCCACTATGGTATTCTGATGACATTTTCTCTTCCCATTCTTGAATTCTTGCAGAACTCCTGTGTTCAATGTAATAATCATAGTCAATAATCATAAAATACAATTATCAACAATCAAATAACGTGTACGAACCTTCTGTATTCGCTTCCCACGCCGAGTACTGATAAGTCTTTACCTTCAACCATGTCGATAAACAAATACAGTGAGAGGCCATCCTTCCATATGTGTAAATTGGTCACTCCTGCCGCACGGAGCCCCTTTGTAACCTCTGGGTAGATATTGTCGTGTTCGTCAATATATTGTTGCTCCTTGTCCGGCTTTAGTGTGGCTTTCATGAGAAATCGAGGCATGCTATCGGTATCCATCTATTGTCTAGTGAGTTAGCAAGTTTTACTAACGAATGTGATGAATCTGTTGATGATAACCTACGAACCTCTAAATGAACTTGCCTGCGATGTTATGGCTCTCATGTATATCATGTATGATGGCCACTTGACACTAGGTACTTGATGGCCCAGTTGTGACTCACTAATATCACTAATAGCTAATAGTCACTATCACTAATAATCACTATCACTAATAACCACTATCACTAATAATCACTATCACTAATAATCACTATCACTAATACCTATGTACTTTGCAAATAAAAGAAGCGAGCATCAGTCATTTTCACGTGCTTTGATACAATTGGTCGGTTCTTACATTCATTACAGTTGCTAATTATTAATAAGAAATGCTTTACAATTAGTAAACTCATGACGGTTCAAAACTTCCCAGTAATGCAGTTATATTAAATCTGGAGCACTGCGAAGGAGGTGATATATGCAATCCTCGTTGGCTCCCGATGCAGCAGCCAAATGAAAAGGAAGCATCTTGGCAAGTAAAGCGTTGGAGCAATTTTCACTCACTGCAATTGAGACTGAGCTTCCATTGCGCTCGATAAGATGTACAATCACTTTTAGTGGCATGTTGTTGGACAATGCCGTGTGAAGAGGAATAAATCCATTACTATCAACATGGGTAATGCATGTTGGGTGCGCGTCGCAAAGGTAATCTATTGCTTGTACGACAAGATCCTCATGAGACGATATGGAAGAGAGCAAGGTATGAAGAGGAGTTTTTCCAGATGAATCTACCGCGTCCCCGTATTGCTCGTCGAACATCGACATGATTTGTTTCCAAGACCTTGAGCATGGCTGTGCTGCCGCAACACCGTGGATAGGAAGAAATGGGAGATGCTCCTCTCTCTCGGGCGACAGGACAGGTTGCTTATAAAATGCTGACATTAATAGAATGCTGATGCATTGTTGAAACTGGTCGATTTGCAATAAGTCCTCCTCTTCTTCAGCCAATGCACTTACTAATCCATCCACTGCAAAGTCAAGAGGAATCATGTCTTCAATGTTTTCCCGAGCAAAGATGGTACTCAAACCGAATCCTAGTATTGTCCTTAGACAACGAGCTGATCCAGACATAGCAGCAATGTGTATTGGCAATAAGCCGTCATCGTTTGTAAGCTTTACCGATGGTGGGAAAGCAGCAGCCAACGTAGCAATAATCTGAGGCGCGTCTGGATGGTGAGCGCCTGTCATGAGGGCCTCGTGAAGAGGAACACAGCCTTCTTCACACTATGACAAGATGAGGTCTGTAAGTGAAGTATTAATGTCGAGGGAAAAAAAACACTACGAAGACTGACCTGTACCTCTGCAGAAGCAGGTACCAGTGAACAAAGTAATTGAACAGCAGAAAAGTTTCCTATCTGAGCTGCTATATGGAGTGGACAGTAGCCCTACAAAAAAAAAGAATACAAATACTGTTGGTCATGTATAATGCGATTCATCGACAACGGCATCTGGATGACTCTTACCAGAAAATTTCTTATCATGGCGCAGCTAGGATCAACTCGCAGGATACGTCTAATTGCTTTTGCATTGCCAGCCCTTACAGCTACATCGACCAAAGGAAATGAATTGGTTATTTATTGCAAGTCTACACAATGAGGAAGTTATTCAATGCGATAATTCTCACCATAATGCAGCTGAATATCCCCACTGTCGTCATCTGTTTGCACAAATCTCGTAAGCATAGGAAATCTTTGGCAACTTGAAATGTAAGAAGAGAAAAAGACATATCACATTGAACTCTTTTTGCGACATGATGTAGAAACTCACTTTCTAAGGATCGTCATCACTGGAGCGTTGACTAAGTCATTAACAGCTTCATTGAGCATTTGAACTGCCATACTTTGCTCACGTGTTTGGCAAGGTATAGAGAATATATTCGTGCTTTTGCCATCATACGATACACAAGAAGCTACACTATTGAGAGAAGCATCATCGGCAGAGTCCATAGCCATGTTGGATACTTGATCGATAAGGTTGTTGTGACCCGTTTGCGATTGAACGTGTTGACGGTAATGCTGCATCATCATCATGTTCAACATGACGTTGGGGGTTTGTGTCCCCAGTGCAGTTGGGTGCAAATTGGCACTATAAGGTCCAATCACTAAATGATTATTTCTGAACATACGATTGAAGTTGACTTCCGCTGTACTTTCTTCTTGTTGTCTTCTGAGAATGTCTTCTTCGATACTAGCAATTATATCTCTAGATCTTTGGCTTCCCAATCCTAGTGGCAATGGATCAGGGGCTGGGGCTTGCTCTAGCTGAGGTGGTTGCGGAGGTTGCGGTTGTGGAGGAGGCGGTTGCGGATGAAGTGGAGGTTCCATATTCATTCCCCCTTCTTCATTGATGATTTCAATGTTTGCAATTACTTCATATTCTTCTCCTCTATCATCATTGGAATCATCCATAGGCTCTTCTTCGACTCGTGCCATCTCATTCAATCTATTAGATGAGTTATTCCTTTCAAAGATCCCGTCTAAAGTAACGGATGATTGAGAAGATAAAGAATATCTTCTCATGGCCCCAAACCCAATTGAAGAGGTTAGGTATTCGATGGGGGCACGAGCGCGCTGATGTTCTTCCTCTTCGTGTCTCATAAGTTCTTGCTCTAAATTAGCGAAAACGGATCTAGACTGTTCGATTGCCTCGTATGTAATACCACAGGCAGATACAGCTGATCTAGCTGAATGCTTCTCGATACTTTCGTTTTGTATTGATTCGTTGTTAGATACCGAAGCAGAAGCAGCATGTTCCACACCACCTGAACCATCGGGAGATCTAGTGCTCTCAATTTGCATGGGTTCGGTATCCATACGTGTCGACTCTCGCTGTTGAACTGCGGGGGGTTTCACATCGGTAAATTCACTGTTGTTTCCTTCACTCGAATTTTGATGACTGATTTTGGCTTCTAGATTTGAATACACATTATGAGCTTTCAAGCTGGATACAGCCCTCGGCTTACTTTCTAATTCTTCACTGGTCGAGAGAGGAAAATGCTTTGCTAGAAGTTCAGCCTCGAGATTAGCAAATGCATTCCCATGTGAGATAGGTTTGCATTTAGACTGTTTCGCACAATCGTTATTCCCATTGGTGGCTGTGTTGTATGCAGAACAATTGTTTTCTGTTAACTCCGCTTCAAGATTTGCGAATACTGTTCTTGCACTGCGATCCCATTGCTGATCGGCAGAAAGTATTGCGGTGGTGGTTACAGGGGTTCTAGGAACAGAAGCTCTATGAACAGCAGTCAGTTCGACATCTCGTCTACCATTGCCCAATTGTGTTGATTGCATTGTATTGTTTAATTGTGCACCCCCATTCCTAACCAGATTTGAGTTTGCTTCTACAAAAACTCGTGTCCCCCCGGCACCAGCATCAGCTCCTCCCATTTCAATACCTAAAGAGCCAAATTCACTTTGATGATTGGCTGCAGATTCTTGCCCACGAAACGTATCATCAAATCCTGATCTGAAGGAATTAATTGTTCCTGAACCATTCGCATTAGCAGCTGATGGTGGATTATTGTCATCTAATTCGCTTGCTGCGTTATCTAAATAACTAATCGTATCGGGGTCCAAACCTTCGTTACCGAAGGAAGGTCTTTTGGTTGGTCTCATGCCTATATCCAGGTTGGTTCCATCATGGTCATCGCCAGATGATAATGTGGAACAGCTGACGTTCCTTGGGTCACTTGCACCGTTATTGACGGGTATGCTCCCGTTGTTTTCGTGAGCTGATTGAGATCTAGACGTAACTGATACAGGTAGTGGCGGGTATAATTCAAGCCCGTACGTATTTGCAAGCAATTCGTGAGGATTATTTGTGGAGCCCGCCGTTGTGTTCTCTGCATCAATTATTGTTATCCCCGCAGAAGACGAAGAAGTGTCCCGCTTCCGTTTTGAATCATTAGCAGAAGAATCTGATGACTCCCTGATCAAATCTTCGGGAGGATCTTTTAGGTTGTTCATGTTAGGTTGTCTTTTACTGGCCAACTAAGAGTTTTGACGTGGGGATTTGGGATCTCATGACGATGTTATGTTTTCGTAGAGCGTAGAGTCATGAAGGTCATGATGATGATGGGGTAATTAGATACTTATTACCTACGTATCATACAGTTTAGGTCTATCTATCTAGACCAAGAATTAATAGTGAATACTAGTGAGTCCTTTAAACCTGATCCCGCATGTTCAGTTTCTCCCGTAGGTGATGGCTGAACATTAACAGCAGGTGTTTCGGCTCCGGCATTAGTAGTACAATAGATTACAATCATCAAGAAAATCAACATCAATCCTTTTCCAATCTAGCTCTTCAGGTTCTTCCGTCTTCCCAGTCCCCCTCATCAAACCCCCCGTCATCCACCGTCGCTCCTCTCGGATTGTACGTTAGATGATTTAAATAGGTGTTGATGTGATTAGCTAGTTGGGAGTGACAAATTAAACCTAGTTGTTACTTCAAGCGGCAAGGCCGAGAGATAGCTGCCATCAAAAAGCGCCAGTCCTCTATGGCTATTACATCAGGCGCCGGCTTTCCCAATTCCCACGTACATTCCATGGGGTGGGAATCGATATTAATCGCTACGATGGCTGGTAGTAGGAATGCGTCACTGCCATCACAGAGACATTTGTAGATGATTGCTATTCCACCATGAAGACCAACAGCAATAGGTATGAGGAAAGAAGCAGTGATTTACATCTTTGATTTCACCGATGACTGAATCAGCCAAAAATGTCGACAGGTTGACTGTTTCAATGTCTCCTTGTAAGTAGAATAAAAAATCATACATGGTTAAGATTGGAATTCATACACTGCAATGGTCACCATTGGATGGCTTTTGAGTCATGGGTGGGGTCAATTTGGGCTTGATGGCACCGCTTTCACACCAAGAATAGTGTGTTTTGGATAAGTACATTCATTAGACAGCAGCTTGACTGTTCCAATGTCTCCTTGTAAGTATAATGAAAGATCATACATGGTTGAGATTGGAATTCATTCACTGCAATGGTCACCATTGGATGGCTTTTGAGTCATGGGTGGGGTCAATTTGGGCTTGATGGCACCGCTTTAAGTGTGTTTTGGGTCAGTACATGCATTAGACAGCAGCTTGACTGTTCCAATGCCTCCTTGTAGGTATAATGAAAGATCATACATGGTTGAGATTGGAATCCATTCACTGCAATGGTCACCATTGGATGGCTTTTGAGTCATGGGTGAGGACACTTTTGGCTTATGTCCCATTTTCTAATACACCCTTGCTGTATCCCTTGATGCAGTGTATTAAATAGGCTGATTAAACCTTTGAACGGATCTATCATAGGATTTATTCAATAGGCTGATTAACCCTTTGAACGGATCTATCATAGGATTTAATATCTCAAAGTAGGAAAGTCTTACTTCAGATGTCATATGTAACCTAGAACTACTTATGAAATCATTATCTTTCTGCTTGTTTCAAATTCCACAGAAAGATTTTACAGTCCCAGAGGAATCAGTAGATATGTTACTTGTAAATTGATTTAATGTCAATTTGAAACGGCTTTAGATACATAACCCTAAAAGAACAGAGTGGTACATGTATTAGACACCATTTTATCTGTTCCAATGCCTCATTGGATGTAGCCAAACAATATTACAAAACACTTCACAAAGAACAACAACAGAAGAATTAAAGAGTAAGATTCATGCAGGACTATTTCTGGTTCAAATGACTGCCAAGTTGGCCAGGTCAAAAAATCATATAGGTGAAAAGGATGATCTCGAGCCAGTCAGCAATGTTGATGAAGTGCTTTTTCTCAATTGAAATCTGGATTATCTTGAAATGAACAATGTAAGGGCAACCCTTTCGAATTTACATGACAGAAGAGAGAAGAAGTGCACGGTTATCGATTTATTTTGCACGAAGATAGATAGCTGATGGCATTTAGTTTGATGAACAATTGACATTACTTTTCCTTCAATGAAAATTGTGAGTGAACCCCAACATAATCTCCATATACTGACCATACAAACTTCTATTTTACTACCTAGTCCTATGCATTTTTTGAACAGTATCTCGAGTATAAAATTATTTCTTGTATTATCAAGCTTGTTAAATCCTAAATTGCTTGTGCTTTTAACAACTGCAGCAGCGACAACTGTGAATTAGGCTGAAATTCTGATTGTATGGTAGCCATTCATCTTATCAAAAGTGATGGATCGTGTGCAACTGCCCCATGGATCAAAGTGTTAGAATTCAATTCGATGCATCATATTGTGATCATCTATTTTCATGACCCCAATACCCGCCAATACATCATCTGTAATTCGGATTAATCCACCACAACTATCTCACTAGCACTTAAATGCATCGAAAAAGATTTTGGCAGAATAAACCCACCATCGATTCCATCTCTATCAGATCCTTCCTTAAATTCAACCAGAATCGGGTGCGCTCGATCCCATTCGTTTACATTATAGACTTTTGTTACTTCTCCCCGCACCCCCTCTGGCAGAATTAAACAACGTGTCCCTCGACTCAAATTGGATTCCTCTGCGGGTAAAAAATCGCGTGTATCCGGATCAAATGAGCCATAGGCCGCCTTTGGAACGTGATAAGCCGTAACTTTTGTATTCGGAGCAATCGCAACAGTCACGCCCGGGGAGAGTATCTTTCCATTTACATCAACTTGCTCGATTGGTTCGGAATTCTTCGGTTCGGTAACGTCCGCGAACGGCACAAAGCTCTGTGATAATATTATCGCGTCTCTATGATGCTGTACTTGTATCAGTGATGCAAATGGCCGCTTTAGCACATCTGATGGACAGAAAGCGCTGTATTGGGGAATCAAAAGAGAACCGAGTAGGATGGTTGACTTCACCATCTTGCACTGTCTATTGTTGTGAGGCTTGGCTGATGATGTGTCTCCTACTATTATTTATTGAAGGCAAAATACTTTACATGCTCCCCAAAGCTACAGTGGAGTGCCGTCAAGTGTCCCCCCCCAACCCACTGTGTCCCCCCCCTATT
>JALLPH010001327.1:0-10772 GCA_036939855.1 Cyclotella choctawhatcheeana
TCAAGCGTCGAATCTGCGACAACACCAACAACACCACTGCCGAATCAAACCATCACGCGTCGACTCTGCAACGTAGATCAAAACCACACACTATGTCTGAATCTACTGCCCCCCCACATCCAGTGGCGACACATGAAGGCACTGCTGAAGATCCATCTGAAGAAGATAATTCTCCTAGACACTACGCCATCATACTACCATACCACGGAAATACAACCACCGCTCCTAGTGAAAAAGAAGTTGGATTGTTTAATGCTTCCTATCGTATATTATGGATCACCTTGATATTTATTGGTTCTTTATCTCGAGCTTCGGGCATCAAAATAGGGCTACGGCTAGGTAATGGTGATGCGATGGGAGCAAAACAAGCATCTGAAGTTGGTATATTTCTTTCCGTTGTGGTGTTGATAATTTTGTCAACTCTTATATACTTCAATACACGAGCATTCGGTATTGTGTTTACAAATGACGAGAGCTACTTGGACTTATTTGAAGAATGTCGGTGGCCTTTTTGTTGCTCTCTCTTCTTCATGAATCTCGCTATCGCTATTGAGACCATTCCTATCAACATGGGCCGTACAGGCATAGTATTTTATGCTGGTTTTGCTGCTAGTTGGCTGGGTCAGGTACCAGGTGTTTATCTACTGACAAAATATTGGAGAAATGATTTGTACGCATTATACACTGGAATAGCAGTAGGTGAGTCCGACTTCTCTTCTGAATGACGACTGAAATAAATTTCAGGAAATACTCATCCCTGTGAATATGAATATCAGGCTACTGCTTTTTAGTTTTTCTATATGCTTCCATAGTGTATTTTAGTGATTGGCAAAAATTTACTGATCTTGCAATGGAAAGATCTGAAGTAAAGAGGAAAGAGCCCGAGACTTCAATTGAATGAAATGTAAAATTATTGAATACACCACCCCATAATGCATAGACGAGCCATCAATGGCGAGATACAATGTAATTAGTTCTTTCTCTTCTTCCTGTCAATATCTTTCCTTGGCTGTATGCATTCGTCAAGAGCAGCACTAACAATGCCAACACCTGCTATTACAGCTGCGTCTACTCTAAGAATACTAGATCCTAAACTCGCAGATTCAAATCCACTCTCATTTATGAATATCTTTGCTTCTTCCTCTGCCCATCCTCGTTCTGGTCCAAATGCAATTATTGCCTCAGGAAGAGGGCTCTGGCTACAATGTTGTAACACAACATCTCTTGTAGGAGGTGGTATTGTCGTTTCATCGCCGCAATCTAAAAATATTCTAGCTACACCATCGTTCCGAGAGTCGTCTTCGTTCAGTAAACCCAACTTCAGCAATAATTGTTTTGATACAAATTCATCCACATGGATATCGACTTTGACTGGTCTAGTTCTAACTCCCTGACTCATTCCCTTTTCTAGTAAAGGCTCGTACACAGTAGGCCGCAATGCACTAGTTTCGCAAAATTCTTCATTGGATAGCTGACCCTTGACAATAATCACTCTGGCGACGTAGCCGAACGAGGACATTACTGGCCATAATGCCTTCAGACGTGCAGGGAAAGGTAAAGCTAAAATGATTGTGATTTCAGGCTCATTGGCAGTATTCTCTAATAAATCATGATGAAACAGCAATGACATCCCTGCGGTGTTAGGTTGCAGTAACGCCTTGCCTCGTCTTCCACCGATAATTCCTATCGAGACATAATCTCCGGAGTGTTTGCGCAGATGCCTTTGGATGTGGATTAATCGCTCATCGTTCTTTGCTGAAAAAATAAACAAGAAATAAAAGTAAGCTAGATACCGAAAGATTGCTTCATTCCTTATATATTGGTAATCTTTCAGTGTGTCACCATTGATCTCTTACATAATGCGACATATCTGTGATGCTCGGCGGCTCTCACTTCAGATGGTTTGATGAGAATGAGATTCATGGTTGGGAGAATGAGAATGATTTTAGCTAATTACTAATTACTTACCGATAAAATTGAGCATCAAACATCAACCTTTGATAGTGGATATCATGATGACTTCATCAAGGATAAAATATTAGTGACACTCAAAATGATTATCTATTAGACAGGTAGAAGTTCTGCGAACGCGAAACTGACACTCTGTGACGAACTACTAGATACTTGAAGCTTGCTTGTTGCTTGTTGTACCATATCGTGTTCGAAAGGGCATTGGTTGCTTTGTTCGCCATACTAATAGCTACTATATCAATCAAAGCAATGGAGATAAGAGCACCTCGAGAGGGGGGTAATATTACTATCTTGGTGTTGGGCGATGGTACGTGTCCGTCACATAAGTATTACTTATGTCTTAAATACGGCTGGATTCGGGCATTCATTTGGTGTTATTGTTCTGGGCTCTATTATGTGGTTTCGATATTTAAATGTTCTCGTTTTTGTCTAGAGATATGATTCTTGAGTTTGCGTCGTCTTTCGAGTACTTTCACTTATTAGTTTCGATGAAAAATGTATAGTCCAGCTGGATGATTTCGTGTGTGAACCTTTCCGGCGTTGTTTGTTATTGTTGAAGTTCTGATTCGGAGTTAATATTCATATCAGTCGGTTCTGCAAGAGAGTTCAGAACAACTATCTGTGTCTGTGTTCAACGTTTAACCAGTTTCTAACAGTGCTTGTCTGCGCTCACATGTCGCATCATCCTTGCATCTGTATCATAACTAATCAATACAACAGAGGGAGTCGGGAAGTCCAGCCTAGTATCAACATTCATTTCTCGACATTTTTCGGAACTAATGCCCCCAATGATAGCAAGGGTGATAACCCCTCCTGATCCACAATTGGACAATTGCACCAGTACAATCATCGATACTCAAGAAGGAGATGCGACAATGGCAGATGCCCTTTCATTGAGTGGCACATACAACAGATTGGGAAGTAAGGGGAGCCTGTCTTCCATTCCATCGACAGGTAGCACGGATAGCATACCTGGTGCGCAGAATGTCGCATCTTTGAACCGTCCTCCAGCAGCAGCTCATCTTGCAGCGGGTAGTCCCTACAGAAACGTTGATGCAATTATCCTTGTCTACGACCTTGATAGGTCTGAAACATTTGACCGCCTGTCTAATCATTGGCTTCCCCTCATTGATAAATGCTACAACGGGGAAATGCCCGTAATCATAGCTGGGAACAAAATGGACCTACTGTCTGCTTCCGTTTCTGCACCGGCGTCTACCGAGAATCAACAGTCTATCAGGTCAAGGCAGGAGATTATTGCATTACTTCAACGGTTTATGTTTGTACGACAATGCATTAAATGCAGCGCCAAGAATCTACTTAATATTGATGAGGTGTTTAAAAAGGCCCAGGAGGCAGTGCTTTTTCCTATTGCACCATTGTATGATTTGAATACAGGAAAGTTGACAGCTGCATGTACTCGAGCATTGAGTAGGATCTTTCGAGTTTTTGACAAGGATAGTGATGGATTATTGAATGATACAGAGTTGAAATCTTTTCAGCAGGAGGTGTGGGGTGTCACGCTTATGGATCGGGATGTATCAAGCTGGAAGAAGGTTGTGGTAGAGCACGATTCATTCTGTAGAAGTACTGAAGAAGGAGGTGATGTAGGCCCCAGATCCAATCCTGTTCTCAGTGAAGGAAAGTTTACACCGCAGGGTTTTTTGACCATCTTTGATGTGTTCATTAGTCAGAATAGATTGGAAGTTCCATGGAAATGTCTTCGTTGCTTTGGTTATGATGATGAGTTGAATTTGACTATACCCTCGGCAATGTCTGAAAGTAATGAATACAATCATATTGTTGCAAGCAATTGGAGACTGAGTGCAGAAGAAGAATCATTTTTGACAAACATATTTCATCTATATGACTGCGATAAAGATGGAATCTTGGCATCCAATGATATACGCAGTCTGTTCTCGGTGCTTTCAAATCCTCTTCCTCCATGGAGTGAACGTGGCAACGATCTATTTCGTGGATGTCCCTCTATGCCACGTATCGAAAATGAAGGAACGTCTCCAACGTCATCAATGATTGGAGTTCCATTCGACGGAACTCTTGAGATGAGCCCTCTACCCCCTACAACTCATGATATTAGTCCAGACTCGCCATCAATGCTATCTGCTAGCGGGATCACAATTTCTAGCTCGCCATTACCTTCAATTGACGTATCAAAGGATACAACACCACCTTCTGAGACAGTTGGATCAAAACCTGTCTCTTACCTTGCTTGGATGAATCATTGGCACATGTTGGCAATAATCTCACCGTCAATATGTAGGGTGGAGCTTTATCGGTTAGGGTATGTGCGCAATCCCAATGAACTCGTAAGGCAAGATCGGGTACCTTCACGCTACACGAAAGCCAGTCGTGTTGCACCTCGCTCATCAACTACGCTTTTTGTCAGGGCTCTTATTATCGGAAATGAAGAGTCTGACTGCGTAAACCTCATCAGGAAGCTTCATGGAGGATCTTATGCATTTGATGCCACTTTGCATCACCCCGAGACAACCTGCTCTGTATCGAAAATTCTGTTGCCAAATACTAACAAAAGAGGTGAAGAAACTGGAGTCAAGACAGTAGTGCACTATATTTTCACACACATACCTCTCGGAGAAAGCAATGATAAAGCTAATACTAACAAATTGACAGCGTTATTGGAAGAAGGAGTTTATGATATGGCTCTTCTGGTTTACAACTCGTCTGAGAGTTTCAAGAGTGTTAAACAATTTGAAGCTGATATTTTGAATGAGAAAATGCCAAGGATATTTGTGTCTACGGCATCCAATCAGCTACCACAAGCAATCAATCACTGCAGAGATACCAAACTGGACGAACCTCGTGTAATTGACATGGGAAAGCCTCAGATCGATCCGGAGTTTACTGAGTATTTGATTGACTTTGCTCAGCGCCCCCAACAAGACAGATCAAAAAGGAGGAAACTCGTTTGGTTAGGGTGTTTGGTAACTGCAGGAATCACAGTTGTTCTGGGATTAACTATTGGACGAAAGAAAAAGAGTGGAAACGACAAAGGTTGGTTCAAATGCCTTTTGGATTTAGTGGCGTATTGACAGCATATTCATGGGGAAAGACTTCTTAGTCATGGTCTGTTGTAAAGTTTAGTTAAGAATTAGATTTGTATTCAAAAACCATTGCACATTGAATTGAAGCATTGCTATTATCTTATGACAATGCGTTTTCACTTCACACAACAGTTGGGGTACGTTCCCACGTACCATACATATCTACATATTTTTAAACTTTCCCAACTAAGTACTCCTTCCGCACTAGGTACTTATATGTACTACTTCTGTGCATGTCGCTCTACCGGAAAATCTGAGACACATACTAAAGGTTGACAGCTGTCTTGTGTCTTTTTCACGTAGGAATTAGTACTTTTCAAGCCGGAACTTACAAAACGGCACTTTGCTTTCGAAAAACATCTGCATCATAAGTTTGGAAGAGAATTGAATTCAATCGAAGAATATTCACAAGATACAAAGATCCAAGAACAAAAGCTGAGCACACCACACAAACAGAATTCTTCTCTTTGAGAGTGTCAAACAATGATGGCCGCTCAACCTATCACAAACTAGCTCCTTGATCCCCAACGCAAACATAACTATTGCACAACAGCAGAAATCAAATCATAAATCGCATTGCTCAGTAACCCAGTACTAGTCCATATTGTTACAGATAATATCATCTAAAACAACAAGAGAAACAATGAAGCTGCCACTCCATCTCCTCCTCCTGACACCCACTCACTCCCTCCTCCCCTCCGTCAAACCGCACACCAATCATCTGTCAAAATCCACGGCTTTGCACTACAAACCAACCAACGAGGACACCTGGTCCGTCCTGGCCAACACCGAACGATGGATCAGCGAAACGCTCGACAAATCCAACGAATCGGCCAACAAGGCCAAGGCCATGCATTATGCCGATGACAAGACGCCGGATCCACTCGTTGGCGAGAAGAAGGATAATCCATACGCTAGGAAGGAGGTGACCTATGTTTGTGAGATGGGGGATGAGGTTGTGGGTGTTATTGGTGGGATTTTCAGGCGAGTGAGGGAGGCGAGGGAGTTGGGTGAAAGATTTGGGAAGGAGCATGACGGTGAGTCGATGTCATGGTGTTTTGATATGCTGCAGTTTTGCGCGTATTGCTTGAATTACAGATAGTGCTCTGAATTGTGTTCAACTTCTACACTTACACCCTACACAACTTTTTCTCACGACAGGCGAAACAACCTCCATGCGTCAAACCAACGTAGTTGTCGTCCCCTCCTGTTCAGAACTATCTGAGTTCAAAACCTTTGATGCGATTGTTCGTGCTATCAATTCGGCGAGACGCAGTGCGAGGGATTTCAATTTCAAGAAGGATGAAAGTGATAACAAAAACTGGGTGTGAGTGTTTATACTATTACTCTTGTTGTTGTTATTGTGGTGTATCGTCTGGTGCATGGTGCTTTCTTGACGTCCGTGCAGATTTGTACAGGCGAGAAGGATGCACTTTTGTTTTCTTAAGCATCACGCATACAGAGTCTGTGTGTGTTTATGTCCAAATCTCTTTTGCACCATTTTCATCTCATAGTCTTCCTTGTAATATTCTACAGTGTATCTATCAATTGTGCCCATCTTCACCCCCAATACGGCGAACTATCACCCGATGAACAACTTCAAGCCATGAAAGCAGAAGAAGAGACTGGTGAAGTCGATCTTAATCTCCAAGAATACAAGAAACGCCGGGATGAGGCAAGACGCAGTCCCTACCCATCTGTCATTGTAGAGGTTCAGAGTACTCCACCACCCGAGTTTACCCCGTCTAGAATGAAGTATATTCGAGAGGAAGGCGAGGAGGAGATCACTATGGAAGATATTCACAGACTCAATGCCCTTCTGGATTTGAAACTTGGAGCTCCTAAGGATGGTGGATTTTACGATGCATTGGGAGAGGTGCGTTTGAGTTTGTGATGAGACACGATAGTGCCTTACAGTGCGTATCTCATGACTAATCTATGATCGGTTCGGTATTCTATTTTAAATAGGCGTTCGGTGATAAGCAAATTTCTGTCGAGACACCCATGAGTAAGGCGCAGAACTGGGTACTAGATAACGACTCATCATTTAACCAGGAAACCTCCACATTCACTTCATGTGACACACGCCACGCGGACAAAGCCTACGAATACGTATTCAACAGCATTGCTATGTCCTTGGCGGATTCTCCCAAGCAAGGTCAAAAGTCATACATCGTTCTTCCTGAATTTCTACCAAACTCGAGCTTCTCATTCGTTCGATTTGCTGGCTTAGTATCCAAAATTATTGAGAGTGTACCTACTGTAAAAGACAAACTATCGATTTCGACATTTCATCCAGAACACATTGATGCCGCTGGAACCTCTCCAGTCCCTATCTTTGTTGTGACTTGGAACTAAGTCAGGAGTGCTTTGATTTGATCGATAAATGCTACTTGAACAAATTTGATGCGAGTTGGTGAAGAATATCCTGAAAAATTGTTGTGTCTACATAGTTGGAATTTGTGTACATGTTTTGCATCGGACAAACGATACTGTTAATTAAGAGGTGCAGAACTAATATAGATTATTTGTATTATACAGCTGAGACCTTCCGTGAACTATAGATTTTCACATCAAATGCCATTTTATCTTTTCTGCCAGATTACAGTGCTTCAACTCAGTTGTTCGTGATCTCGTCATTCTGTGAATTCTTACCTTGGATGCCATGTTTCGCTGGGCACAACATAACATTTCTCACATTGCACAGGTACTAAATGATATATCGAAACAATGATTCATAGCAATGACTAAGATTACTACTGCTTTTAAGGCATAACAATTATTTATTATTGTGGTGTTGTTCTCGTTCTCAACTCATCAGCAGGATACTAAAAAGAGAATCCAAGATTTAATCCAGTAGCAAGGTGGGCAAAAAGTACAGCCATGGTTGCAGTTCCCAAATATGCATGAGCATCTCTTGCTACTGTTCCATTCTCAGTAGCAAAGAACTTAGGAAGAATTGCTTGAATAGTCAACAGAGCGACAGAAATAGCAGCAGTTATTGCGTGTGGAGATTCCAAAATGCTTTGACCTTGGGTGTTCAAAAGTACCAGCCCACCTTGGCCTCCCAAAAGAAAGAAGAAGAATGCTCCTCCAATAACTAATATATTGAAAGTTGATTGCTTCAATTGTAAGACAGTAAAATGGAAAATTCAGTGATATTCGACAACACTTTTCAAATGAACTTACGCTTAGGATGCGCCTCACGAATTGTCTCTCCCAGAGTGAGGGGTGTTACATCTTCACCATTCCCGAATCTGATCTGCCAGCCCATGTAAGCACCAACCAGTCCCAGACTCAGTAATACAGTCGCCATGGCCGCACCGTGGCCCCAATGAAGGATAAAATCAGGCAATAATCCTGATTCTGATGCAGACTTGAACAGGGGCGTCCAGATATCGGCGTATGATTGGACAGGTTCTTTTATTCCATCAAACACGGACATTTCTTAAGTATTCAAGGGTAAGATACGAATATTTGAACTGCCAAGCATGTGGACTGCATATATTGATCGACATACCGAGGAGGCTTGACGACTTCGTTACTGAGACGTCGTTGTTAATCCGACTACGGCTTACACAACTTGTCATTTGTGTAGGTGAAACAAAGGCATCGGCACATGTAAGAGTAGCGACGAAAGCGGCAACAACGGATACGGCACGCATGGTGTTCTTAGTTCTGGTATTAGGGGTGTCGAGAGAGAGGTAGTATTAATCAATATGGAATATGATGTGAAATAAAAAAATAGACTGATATCTCTATCACCATTGTCTTCGCTGAGTCATCGGGTCATGATTATTAGAGATTATTAGGTGGGTCGCCTCCGTCTGTCGGTCTCGGCCGTGCGTGTGGTGTATGTGCATGGGTGAGGTGTGAGATCTTTCTTGAAAACTCGAGAGTGAATTTGCATATGATGAATCCCCCCCAATGGTGCCAGCCTATTGGATATGGATAGTACATTGGGGATACCTCCTTTGACCCGTGACGCCGTTTTCTCCTTTCTGTTGGTACTTAATCTATGGGTAGCCTTAACCCTCTTCGTAGTGTAATCCCATCTCAGGTCAGTAGAAAGTGGAATTGTGTATCACTCCAGGGGGTGAGATATCTCTACAATCTACAAACTACTTGAAACTTGAAACTACCAACAAAAAGATAGATGATACTCATTATGTCACGCAACAGCGAAAGCAATAATGGTATCACGCTAATTCGATGATCGATATTCTTAATGTCAATACTCTATGTCATTAATGCGAAATGAGGTGAAGTTGTAGTAGTAATGATTTATCAAAAAGTCCTTCGAGAGAAATGGAGAAACCGCAGACCACGCGTAGTTTCGACAGTTTGTAGCACCCATGTTAGCTCAAATAACATTCACCTTTGCCTTAACAGGATTCATATTGAACTGGTTTTCCATCGTGAACTGTGATTTTGTTCGTTTTACACTAACGTATCATAGCGCCGACGATCTTGAAGCCTTTGCTTTACATTATGGCATCTGGTCTCGTCAAGCGTGGAATACAGTGTCTGTTCTTGGCGGCGTTGTTGTATTCCAAGGATGCTCTGGTTATTCTGAACATACTGATTTTGGACCGGCGATAAAATGGTCGCAAGCTACTAGCTCAATCGCACTTATATTGACTCTGGGACTTGCATCCATAGATATTCTCTTCACGGTTTCAGGTAGACGTATTAACTCACCGATTTTTCAGTGTGTTGGGTATGTAACGGCTTCAATCTCAATGGGTTTATCACTACTTATATTCAAGTCCAATGTTTGCACTGAGAACACTATGACTGATCAATTTCAGGGGCTCTTTCCCCCGTATAGATTTTGACATTGCAGGCTGCAGCCTTTCTGGTGGCAGTAACTGCGCCATTGCAGCGACAGTAATTTACTTCTTCGCTGGTGTATCATGTTGTGCCGAACGTGGAGAAGAGAATGCAGGTGCACAAGTTGAAGTTTACGAGAATATGGCAGTAGATTGCTATGGGAATAACGGAAAAATAGAGGGCCTGGTGTCCGAGGACATCAGCTCATATATTACTACCGATTCGAGCTCTTCTGTCGGAACTATTTCCGATGTAGAAGCCATTGTTGAATGTACTTCAAATGAAGATGTTTCGTACATTAGATTATTGAAACATCATAGAGAGTATAGATGGTATCTCTTGAGTTCTTTGGTGACGGATGCAGGCGAGTAAGTTACACGAATGCATTCGTTTGTCACTTGTGTGTTTAGGGCACTTTGCAACTCACAAACATTTTTTTCAGATGGCTGACCTATATTGCATCTATTGCAGCGATTGAGCACATTGATACGAGTATGTCAAGCATTTCAATTTCGATTTTGGTCGTAGTAAGATTATTGCCATATATTCTGTTCTCAAACGTTGGTGGAGTCTTTGCCGATGCATACGATAGACGCAACATACTGTTTGTGTTAGGTATACTTGGTGCACTCATTACGAGCTTCCTCTTGTTGGCGTATCAACTCAAATCTATAGTGGTATTATATGTCGTAACATTTTGTCAGATGACAGTTGCAGCTATGTATGAACCTGCTCGAAACTCGTTGGTGCCGATGCTTGTTAGGAACGAGGGATACCTGAAAAAAGCCCTGACTTTGACAGGATTGACTTGGAGTGTAATGGCAAGTGTTGGTGCTTCAACTGGTGGACTTGTCACAGAATATGCTGGAATCAATGCATGTTTTC
>JALLPH010001328.1:0-10758 GCA_036939855.1 Cyclotella choctawhatcheeana
TTTAGATCCGTTGAAAAGTCTAAATCTACGGTCACAGACATAATCACCTGATGTGGGGTGATAGGTGGGTTTCGCTTAGACCAATTGTTTAGGAGGCAAAAATCTCGGGAGTAATGAATTACCAGAATGTTAGATTGAAAATGGTTTCCTAAGTTGAAAGTCCTCAAAGTCCTCTCCAACCACCAAAAGAAAAAAGAAGAAAGGAGCGGCCACCGGCCCACCGGCCACCGGCCGCAACAGCAGCATTCCAGAATATTCTTCAGATGATGTTGTCGTTAACATTTCTGCTCTTACTGCTTTGGCTCAAAGTAGAAGCACAGGACAATGATGCTGTGTCGTCTTTATCGGCGTCGCTGTCCCTCGCAAAATTGCGTCTCCATGAGACAACTGTAATTGCCTCCCACAACGCACATGCAAATCGTGCTGCCGCGGACTCCTTCTTCGAAACCCTGGGGATTAATCAAGAACACTCTATATACCACCAATTGAGTGTTGATGGAGTAAGGGCGTTGCTACTGGATATCAAGCTGGATAATAATGAGTTGCGGATGGTTCACGGACCACTTGATTATGGCGGCTTTCATACAGAGATGGAGAAAAACTTAGTACCATTTCTGGACGAGAACGACGATGCCATTGTTATGTTGTATCTGCAGACAATTGGTGATGTCAATACCGGAGATAATGTGGCTGTGAGAGCTGCTATACTTTCAAAGTTACAAGAAGCTTTTGATGTGCTAATTGTAAAAAATGTGCCGTTACGACAGTTGACTTTCAAATACGACGATGAACTATGGTCAAATCATGATGAATGGCCAACTGTTGAAGAACTTCAATCTGCAAATCAACGTTTAATCATCGTTACTGACAGATCAGAATTTATTTCGACAGATTACGGTTTTATGCACAATCGACAGGTCCTGAGAGAGAACGATTGGAGAGGTATCACATCATGTCTTTCTCGTTACAATTGGCAGTCGAATACTGTGTCTTTACCAACAAATACAAGATGGACTCGATTGTTCTTTATGAATCATTGGTGCTGTGATTCTGGTGCAGAGAGTTATGGTTCTACGATTACATTAGATACGCCTTTGTTGGGCGGTGGAGATAACGGCTGGGGTGTACTTCTCCCTCGAATCATACTTTGTATGACAAGTAATGGCGGGGCAAAACCAAACTTCATTGCTTTGGACTGGGTGCTTGAAGGCCAGCAAGCGAGAGGTATTGCGAGGTATTTAAACTTTGGTGGAAGTCTTGGCGTTGGGCAGGCTTGTGACAGTGATGATAAATGTGCTACTTCTTCGTGCAATGATGAATTGCGTTTGTGTCAATGTCAGTCATGTAATGTTGATGGATGTGGTGGTTGTGATAGCGGTCAGATTTGTCTATCAAGCATTGATGGCTTGAACGAGTGCAAAAGCATCCAAAGTAAACAAGAGGAAAGCGTTACTATTCAACAGGAGCAGGAAGGACTATATTATTGTGGTGAAACATATTTCGATTCAGTTGAGAACTGTACAAGTGCTTCACAATGCCGCAACGGAAACAGTGACTGTCCAGAAAATCAAGTTTGCTTTGGTCCATTTGAGTGTACAACGCAGCCTGATATCAACCCCCAGGAATTGCCAACTTCGCAGCCAGTTTCGTCAGCACCAGAGTCGTTAGCGCCATCGCCAAATTCACTATCTCCTTCACAATCCAATGGTACAACCCAGCTCACAATCGAGGATTTATTATCGCAACGGCCCCCAACCATACAGCTGTTTCCATCAACACTGGAACCGTCTACTGCGCCATTTCCGACAACTTCATCACCTACTACGGTAACGACCATCAATCCACCAGTCACACCAACAACGTTGTATTGTGGGGTGAGTTACGAAAATGCCAAAGAGACTTGCAATGATGAAACTGCTTGTCCCGGGGGGTATGAATGTCCAACTGGGCAAGTCTGTTTCCAAGGAATAAAGTGCTTCACCCGACCGCCATCAGTTGCGCCCACTACCCAACCAACTACACTTCCACCCACTAGCGACGACCCTAGGGAAGCACCTTCAGGAAGGCCCACCACAGCCCCAGTAACTCCTACAAAGTCCCCGACAGACAATCCTACAAAACAACCATTTGACTTCTCGAACGAATTCTTCTGTGGAGCGAATTACACAGATGCACAGGAAGCGTGTTACAGTAATGCTCCATGTCCGGATGGGGATCCCACTCCTTGCGGAGTTAATCAAACTTGCTACAGTGGGATTAAGTGCATTGCCCCACCGTCATTTTCACCAACAGTTGTTCCATCTTTGGCACCGCTTCCGAATAATGAAAATGCAACTTCAATGTTCCTCAATGAAGAGAATAAACCTTCAGCTAGTTACACGACCTCGGCGCCTTTTATATGGCCAGAGAGTTCTGGTGAAAGGATCAATCTCAACTTATCCAAGACCTCTGTTCTTCTTTTGTCTTCAATGTTGTTGTTTTGCGTTTTGTTTTAATAGAACATAACGATAGCACTTCTTAGGAATCTATCTCTGATAATGATAAAAGAGTTTGAGTCTGTTTGAGTACAAAATATGATGGCATATGCCCACAAAATCAAGCAAGACGCCCACCGGCTACCGGCAATCACCCGTCACGCAAAAGATACGCGTCTTCTAGCATCAACCATGATATGAGAGGCATCACAGAACAACATGACGACATGAATGCTCCCATCAATACAATCAACTGCGAATCGCATACTTTTTTTATTTCTTTGCATGCGTTATTCTGAATCGAATTGAAATTGATTAAACGTCCATCCTTGGTCCATCTTTTCTAGCATATTATTCAACCATGAGATTTGTTATAATAATAATCGGGATATTGCTTCAATGCCCGCTCAATCAGGATAATTGTGTCGATGCATTTTCGTCCCCTAGATTACAATCAAAAATCCCTTCGATCGGGATCCGTCGAACAAACGGCATAACATTGAAGAATGAAAACGACTCCCTTGATGGTATTGGTTCAAATAACGATATTGAGGAGTATACCGAAGAGCGTTCCGAAGGAGAACTTACAACTCCAATTGAATTCAGGTAAATAATTGTTATACTGGTTTCAATTTGATACATACTCCATGGAGCATTCTTTAATCTCTCGGCTTTATGATACTTGCATGTCTTCTTTGTTTTCAGAGAAACGATGTCAACCGAAAAGCAACAGCTCAATAGGGGTCTGTTAGCAGGCTTCCTAGGTTTGACACCCGCATTGTTTGCATCCAAGGTATAATATATTTGAATGATATCAACATTAAACAAACAAAATACTAACATATTTGCCATATCTGCCATATTATTTTAGACATTGGCTTATGTGGGGAGTGCTCTGGGGCTTGCAGGAGCTGTACTCATTGCAGATGATATTACCGGAATAGAACAGAACAAAGAGTCTTTACATGACTATACAACAATTTCCAAAGTCACAGTTTACAACAACAGAGGACTTATTTCTGATGCCACAAAACCATCTGCAATATCATCATCGTTCAATCTCCTTACGGATAGTACAATTGTCGAAGAAAAGGATTCCATTGTAGGCAATCTGCTAGAGAAAGCCATCGACGAGATTGATAAACAGTTAGAAGAAGATGCCAGCATAAAAACTCAAAAGGATGCCGAGAAACAGCAAAAATTAGAAGCTGAGGCTCGAGCAAAGGCCGAGGAACAGGCGAAAAAAGAACAAGCTGAAGCTAAGGTTAGTCACACTCTTGGTGCAATAGGATCATCCATTTCAATGTACATGGATTGTCTATATATTTAATTGGGGAGTCAACTGAACAATAATCTTTTTACACTAAATGCCTAATAGGCTGCGGCAGAAGCTAAAGCTAAACAGTTAGAAAAGGAGGAGGCAAGAATGAAGGCAGAAGCCGAGAAGCAGCAGCAATTAGAAGCAGAGGCTCAAGCAAAGGCTGAAGAGCAGAAATTGAAGGAGCAAGCTGATGCTAAGGTCAGTTCTTGGTTGAAACTGTTGCTTTGGAAAATTACTAAATTGGTATCACTTTATGTTGAATAATCTTCTTCTTATCTTGCACCAAATAGGCTGCCGGAGAAGCTAAAGCAAAACAGTTAGAAGAGGAAGCAAGAATGAAGGTAGAAGCCGAGAAGCGGCAGCAATTAGAAGCAGAGGCTCGAGCAAAGGCTGAAGAGCAGAAACTGAAGGAGCAAGCTGATGCTAAGGTTAGTAATGACTGAATATTAATGCCGTGGATGATGGGGATTCTTTGACAATTACATAGTTGTGTTATCTGTGAGGTCTCGAAGCTAGAAACTGAACAATGCTCTTTTTCACTTCACACAACAAATAGGCTTTAGCAGAGAAGGTGAGTAACTGTGTTCATTCTCCAATACAATGATCCCCAATACTAAAACGGTCCTCTCAAAATTGTAGCTCGCAAAGGAAGAGCAGGAAAAGAGGGCTGCAACCGAAGCCAAGTTAAAGGCAGAACAAGAGCAGGCAAGTACCATAATGTTTTAGCAATCTCATTGCATCAGCGGCTGTGATCGAATATGAGGAGATTTGTCTAACATTGAAATACGTATCTCGTCACATTAGAAAGTAAAGGAAGAACAGGAAAAGAAGGTCGCAGAGGAAGCGAGGGTGGCGGAAGAGCTGAAAAAGGTTAGTGGAATGTTAAGCTCAGCGGGCCAGCATTTCAGCCGTATGCCCGTGATCTAACACACACAATTACCTCAAATTATCGCAACAACTTACTTATATTGGATAACACACGAATCGCAGGAAAAGAAAGCTGCGGAGGAAGCCAGATTAGAGGCCGAACAAGAAAAGGTAGGGTTTCACACTGCTCCTCTTTATTTGCTATATAATTAATTATCAAACTTATCAACACATGTTTTGCACTCAAAGGCCGCTGAAGAAGCCAAATTGAAAGCACAGCAGGAGCAGGTAAGCAACCATCATTCTTCACCATGCGATTGGCGATTAAAATGCTCACACGACATCTTGCTGCTACTTATTCTCAACAGAAATTGCAAGAGGAACGAGAGAAGAGAGCTGCCGAAGATGCTAAAATTAAAGCCGAACAGGATGCGGTAAGGTTCAGGAAGATTTGTTCATTAGTTAGTTTTTGTCATGCAGCTCTGAATCATCGTTTATGATCTTTTCGCTGCAGAAACTAAAACAAGAAGCCGAGATCAAACGAATTGAATTAGAGAAGGCAGCCGAAGAAGAAAGGGCCATACAAGCGAAATTGAATGAAGCCGAAGACAAGGTTAGAACCCTCCTTGATCATCAACCTCGCTATTTATTTCATAACATTAATTGACTCATTTGCACAATACAAATAGGCAAATCAAGCAAGAAAACGAGTTGAAGAGGAGACAAAGAGAGCTTTGCAGGCCGCAGAGTCTAAGCGTCAAAAGGAAGAAGCCAAAATAGTAGAAGGTCAGTTTGCTAATTTCCATTCGTCCATCTGATATCTGTTCGATTGATCTTATAATGCTTACCTTATTGACTCCCGGCCAAGATGCCAAGTCACTTGCTAAGCTGCAAGCGCAAGGTGCACTGGACGAACTCAAGGCGATCACGGAAAGAGAGGAAGCAAAAATTCTCGCAGAGACAAAAGCTCGTGTAGAAATTGATATGAAGAAATCATTAGAGGACGTCAGAGCGCGAGCTCAGCAAGAAAATTTCAGGATTGAAGAAGAATCGAAGTTGAGAGCTGACGACGAAGCTCAAAAAGCAGCCGACAAAGTGCTGAATCCAAAATTAGAGTTGGGAGGTCTCTCCAGTCTCGAGATACCTCAAGACCTTCAGATTCCGATAGCCGGAGCCTTGCTTGCTGGAACCGTTGCAATAGCAGCTGTGGCAGTCGAACGTCAGGACGATTTTGGTAGTTATGGTAGTGAAGACACAACACCATATGGACTCAGAAATCAAGATAATGTGGGATCCTCCACATCTACACCCGAATCAAATTCATATGTGCCAGAGGCGCAAAACACGCCCTTCTCTGGCCCAGAAGGCTTCCAAAAACCAAGTCCTGGTGTTAAGGGCGGTATGTTGAAAGGCAACGAGATGAAGAAGGGCAGTTTTGGTACGATGCAGCCACCTAAATTTCGTGACATTAATTCTGGCACGAAATTTGGAGGAGGTGTTGGTGGTATGAAAGCTAACCTCGAAGGTGGCCTTCCCTTTAGTAATGCTGGCATGCAATCTACTCTTACAGACGACAGCCCAAGTCCTGGTGTTAAGGGCGGTATGTTAAAAGGCAACGAGATGAAGAAGGGTGGTTTTGGTAAGATGCCATCTAAATTTGGTGACATTAATTCTGGTCCTAAATTTGGTAATGAGTGGAACAGAGATAAACAGTCAACGTCGACATTGGCAAATTCTGCTGGATTTGGTGGAATGATGAAGAATATTCAATCAGATGGAGCCAGCCCAGGAAGGAATGGTGTTGGACAAGGAGCTGAGTCAGCGAATTCTTTCGTTATGGGTGGAATGATGAAGAAAGCTCCCACTATTCCAGGCGTGGCAGGTAATGAAGTAAAGAAGGGGATGAAGAGCTTCGGAACCTCTGGCTCTAAGCTGAGCAGCTCTACAGCAGGAGTTGGCTTTACAGGAACCACGAAGTTAAGCTCCAATAAATCTCCTGGTATTGGCGAGGTGTCTAATGGAGCCGAGTCAGCAAATCCTTTTGGAATGGGCGGAATGATGAAGAAATCTCCTACTAATCCAGGTATGACGGGCGATGCGACGAAGAAGGGAATGAAGAGCTTCGGAAACTCTGGCTTTGTCGGAAGTAAACAATCCGCTGGTATTGGTGGGGTTATGGTAAAAGGAGTAGGGGCTCCATCTTCGCCAACAACCTCGGCAACGCTTGAAGGCTCTAGTACCGCCAAATCAAGCTTTGGCCAATCTCCTGGCATAAATGGGGGAATGATGAAAAGCGTTGGAAGTACCGGATCGAGTTTGAAATCTGGATTCCCGCCAATGAAAGGAACAGAACCAATGCCATCCTCTTCGCCAGCAACCTCTTTTGGTTTGGGTGGGATGAAGAAAATTGACTTTGACAATGGTAAGAAAGGAAATTTTGCCAGTGCCGATAATTTTGGCTCTGGTGGGGACCTGGCCGATGGATTCGGAGCTGCCGACAGTCCTAAGCTTTCGTCTTTGAAAGGAGCAAAATCTTCTGAGATGAAGAAAGGTCCAATGGACACCATGTCACCCGGTGGGTTCAAACCGCCCGGGGGAATGTCGTTTGAAACTACCCCAAATTCAAATACAAGAGGGCCTGTGACTAATCCGATACGCAAGAACTCATCTGGATTAAATGGCAACAACAAAGTTTCTACGTCTACGGAGAACAATTCAGGTTTTGGGTTTGGTATGAAAGAAGCAGTAGCTTCTTCATCAGATAGCAGTTTTGGCTTTGGTGGTATGAAAAAATCATCACCTTTTGCACAAGATTCAAGGAACACAAACTTGAAGGGCAGTGAACAAGGTGGGCCTCCAAAATTTAGTATGAAATCATCACCAGCCCAGAAGAAGTTCGGACAAGCTAATTTAGGCTCAGGACCAATGATGGCCGAACCAAACTTGCCTCTAGCTCAGGGCAAAGGATCATTTGGCATGAATACCAAGAGCCCGCCATTGAACATGGACGGAAGCATGATCAATACATCCAAGGAATCCATATCACCTGGAAACAAATCAAGTTTTGGTTTTGGAGGAATGAAGACAACATATCCTCCTGGTGGAGTGTCTGATGGTATGAATTCAAACTATCCTCCCAAGTCTAAGGGCAGCGAACAAGGCAGGCCTCAAGGGTTCGGCATGAAATCGGCGTCAAATAATATAATGCCACCAAGCAAAGGTTCATTCAATATGTCTCAGAGTAAAAATTCTTCTCCTATGAGAGCTTCTGAGGTATCAACAATGTTGTCATCTCTAAAAGACGGAGATCCACAAAACATGCAATCACAGTCGGCTAATTTTAGAGGTCCTCCCAATAGGATGGTGATGCCGTCACCGATAGGACAGTTGAACATGGATACCTCCTTGAGAGATTCTGGAATGAAACCAGGATCTGATACGCTCTTGGGATCTTTGGCATCGGGATCGGATCAATCAGCCTTCAATACAAACAGACGCGGCCGCGGTGGACGCGATAATGGAAGAGGCATACAATCCGGGGGTAACACAGTCGGTGGGTTCAAGCCACTCTCGGTTACAATCACTGATCCTCGAACTGGCAAAAAGCGCACCATTAGTGTATCAAGTGCTTCCGAGATGGAGCCAGAATAATTGTTGTCTAATATCTAAAATAAATCAAATGCTAGCTTATGTGGGTGCATACCCCTCAATCTTCCAGATTCGATGCCAAAAGAGTGGTGAAGATCAAGAGTGTTTAGAGAACAATTTTTCAGCTGCATTTCATGAATCCATCTTTGATGTCACGAAACTTAACCTAATATGACTAAGATATGTGTAGCACATTTAGTTCAGTGATATGCATCTGCGATCAATAAGAAACTGATCTAATCAGATTGTCCCTCTGACATTGTGCACACCGTAGACTTTCTGAATTCTACTTTTTGTATGTTTCGATGTCACATCAATCAAGCACCGAACTTAATTTTCATGTAGAAGCAGATACAGGGAACTTTTTTTTAACTACAGCAAGTACATCACATCTTTAAGTTTTTTTATGCAAGCTTCATAACAAATTGATTTGTTCCTTTGTTCTGCACATCTATTGATACAACATTCATTTTCATCATGTCAACGGTATTTACAATCCTCATTTTCTTTCTTAATCATGCCGGTCAACAAACCCCTCAACATCAAAAATTGCCGAATCTCCAAATTTAGCATCGCTCATAAATAGTGCAGAAACCTCCATGGAATTCTTTGAAGATACTTCTGTAGGGATGGGGCTTTGATCTTCGTCCATCTCCGAATCGACTGTCAGGCTTAAGCGCTTCTCCGCAGCCGCTGACTTTCCTTCCACCTCCACATTAACCGTAGCATTCAAACTACGAAATGCCATGATCCATTTCTTGAAATCCTCTGGACCATTTGTGACCAATAAAGTACGCTTTGCATGATCATCTCCGGGAACTGATATGTAGAAGCTATTGGCCACTTGGCTCTTCTTCATCCCCATTTCTGATGCCGGAACACGATCAATAACGCATTTTGCAATATCGCTATAAAGCAATAACATGTCGTCTACGTCTGGTTTCACCGACATGACATCACGCGAATACATCATTTTACCGCTTTTGTATAGGAAGAAGCGCCGTGTCACCCACTCGAAATAGCGGGGGATCCATGGGGAAGATGTTTTCTTTTTTGTCATCACGCCTTTCATGGCTAATGCTGGAACGCTTCTCTTTAGCTGCTGGAACGCTTAACATGACCTCTGAAAACCCTAATACCTACTGGGGGCTCGTGTTGTGTGTTGCACACCACCACACACCACATCACAAGTCACAAGTCTTTAACCGCCCCGCCGAATCTAATCCAAGAAAACCGCCTATCTACCAAGAAAGCCCGCCCAAAACAGATTCACATCTCAAGGCAAGCGCCGCATCATTACTCATTACCAGTCACTCGCGTAATGAAACTAACGTTCACGCCTAGCCCGCCGTCTTTACCGCTTCTGTCGCCTTTTAAACATTCAACGGCTTGTTTCTTTCGACGACCGCTTATCCTCATGAGTCCTTTGATTGTGATCCTATCACAATACTTTACTTTCATTATTTGATTTTTGATTTGTTGCTGGTCGGCTCTCTTTGTACTGTATTGTACATTGACATAGTTATCAGACAACATAATCGACTTCAAATATTGATCTCAACGTCATGGTGATATTTCTTTTTGCATAAGTCGGCGATCGTAGGGTCTCCGAGGGGACTTGTTTTCCCGCTGCGGAAGTATTTATCACAAACGTTTGGAGAGGAATTTGTATCATTTGTTGAACATTCATGGGAAATAATGGCAAGCAAGGTACGTCTTCTATGGTTCTACTAATTTCTTAAAGCACTACCAGACGCACTCACAAAGAATAATCCATGGGGTTGTATATTTATTAGTTGAATAACAGTTTAACCCAAGTAACTGAAAGTATTACAATTAATTTCTAGTCATTGAATGACTCAAGAGAACTACAAGGTTGAATCGAACAACTGGGATTGTTAGTCCCACTAAGGATATATTCCTTAGCCAACCACCAGGTTGGATCTTGTAGCTGGTTTGGTTTGGTCTGGTTGTTTGGCTCTGAGTTGGTGCGGCTTTGGAGTTGAGTGGTTTGGTATGGCTTGGCGTGGCATGGCTTTTGAGTTTGGTGTGGAGTGGTTTGAATGACTTTGCGTTGTCTTTTGACTTGGTATGGCTTTGACTTTGGCGTGGCGTGACATGGCTTTTGAGTTGGTATGGCTTTTGAGTTTGGTGTGGCTTTTGAGTTTGGCGTGGCTTTGAGTTTGGCAACCGGATAACTCACTATCATCTTGATTGATAGTGTAGCTAGCTACTTTTGTGGCCTGGTTTTCGTGCGGATGGGATCGTCTCGTCATATGTTACTCTTGGTTGGTGAGATTTCCAACTTCTGTGCTTATCAATCTGACAAGAAATAATGTCATCCTTGTTATAATATAGTTTATTCCATCGCTACTGTTTATTGAAGCAGAGAACAACATCTCTAACCCATCGACGATCAACACGACAACATCGATTATTAGAGAGTAT
>JALLPH010001329.1:0-10772 GCA_036939855.1 Cyclotella choctawhatcheeana
CGTTCAAGCTGAAACTCGGCAACCCCAGAATGGGCCTAAAAGAACAGAATGGTAGGGAGCGGAAAGCATGATGTCAAAGCCATAGGTCGGAGGAGCTTTGGTGCTTTGATGCATCAAGTGAACCCATGGATCGTTCGACTAATATAAGATAGATTGCTCTGCAATTGCGGTATTTACGATGATGATGTGCTGCAGCGGTGATATCAGCTTGGTTTTCTGTGTAATGTGCTTGCTGACGGGCGGGCGTTGGGGAAGATTCTGCGTAGGAATCAGTGGAGCTTGGTGGTAGTAAGAAGGATAATTTTGTGAGATTGGGTGCGTCCCAGGCCAAAAATGTCCGTTGAATTTGTAGTAAAGAGTGGTCCCGAGAGGAGGAGGGCCAGGCAATCTACCGTAGTTAGTGCAGCCTAACCATTGCTTCTCTCTAGCGGCCACTGTAGTGGTGAGGAGGGGTGGCGTCCTAGTTAATTTGCTAACTAAGACCCACCTACCCAAAATGGCCCGCCATTCACTACTTTTAGGGTGCCCACCTACTTTTGACCCTTATGACTGTCCGCCATTCAATTTTTGGCTGGGTAGGTACCTACCCAAATGCCGGTCAAAACCTAGCTAATTCTAGTAGTAATTTTGGCGGAATTAAATAGGGTTAAAGATACCGAATGGATACCAATGACCCGGCTACCTCAGACCGACCGCCAGGGGATGACCTCTCTAGGTAGGTACCTACTGAAAAAATGGCCCTATCTAGTAGCTAGTTAGACAGTAGACTTATGACCGACCGCCAGGGGGTACACTCAAAGGGGGGGGGCTACCCAGTGAATGGGCAATGAGATGCCACCCCTCCTACTGTAGAATATTAAGCAAACGCACCATGGCACTGTCATTAGACTGCTGTGCTGATTGCGGTAAAGCCAACATCGACCTCAAAGCATGCAGCTCTTGTCGATTAGTGAAGTACTGCAACGTTGATTGCCAGAAAGCCCATCGGCCAGCGCACGAATAGGCCTGTAAGAAGAGAGCAGCCGAGTTATCAGTTATCGATGCGAAATTATTCGCAATGCCACGGCCGAAAGAAGACTGTCCCGTTTGCTTTTTAAGATTGCCGTGTGAATTCCAGTATCAACCATGTTGTGGTAAAGTCATATGTTTAGGCTGCTTTCGTGTCTTGTCTTGTGAATATCGTGTGAGAAGTAGTCAACGGAAGGAGTCAACGGAATAAGCAACCACAACGATGAGACTAGAGGTGAATTGAAACACTCTGCACATCCTTCACAAGAAATCGACATAATTGCACTAATTTTGTGTGAGGGAGTCAACGGAATAAGCAAACGCAAAATACTAGATGTGAATTGAAATTTGCAGAAGATCTCATAGTTCATGAGCCCTCGTCATGAACCCATAAATGCAACATGAACGAGTCAACGGAATAAGCAAACGCAAAATACTAGATGTGAATTGAAATTTTGAGAAGATCTCATAGTTAACCATTCAGGTCATTCTTAATGAGCTCGTCATGAACCCATAAACGCAAAATGAACATTGATCGTCAAGCGAAACGTTTGCTGCGCCAGCAACTAAAAGCGGAAGCCAGATCCAAGAGCCTAAATAGAGCCGATGTCGAGGGACCTTCACCTGGAAATGGGAAGATTGTATCAACCGACAAGTATTCCAAGTTGCTTGCTCAAAATGAAGATGTATTGCTCAACTTCGTTGCAAACATAAACAATATCTACCAAGACAAGCTCGGGCGTCCTCCTCCCTTTGTGAGCTTTGTTATCTGTGGGATGCAGAGTAGTGGCAAATCAACCATCATGGAGCGTTTTCTCAATGCACCATTGAATATCGTACAAGAAGGAACAGGGACACGCTGCCCTCTTGATACTACGTGCATCCATGACAGCTCCCTCTCTGAACCTGTCTGCGAGCTGAGGGGAACAGAACTTGATCCTTCCAAAGCCGGTGAGAAGTTGACCACTGAACAAGTATTTGCTGCTATTACTGAGCACAACCAGAGCTTGGCATCCCAAGACAAATTCTCAACTGAATCACTCAGGCTTACATACCGTGCAAACAACGTGCAGAATATGCGTTTTGTTGATACACCTGGCATTATTGCAAATCAAGTGAGTGGCTATTCACCCTACCAATCATGTGTTCTCTCTGTCTATTGTTCTTATTCGTTTTCCTGATTCAATTTAGGGCACGGGTAAAGACAATCGCGAAGATATCAAGGCCATCTTGCGTGAAACAATGAAGAGGCCTAACACCAAGTTATGTGCCCTTCTCGAACCAAAAGAATTCTCAACCAATGCCATTATTGATTTTTGCGACGACACATTTGGAGGGCGTAGTCAATGGGTGAAGGATGCAATAGTACTGATGACCAAGTTTGACAAGCAACTAGAAGATTCAAGGAGCGGCAGTAAGGCGAACAAATTCTTCTCCGAGTACCATGAAAATAGTCTCTTTCCCTACCTCACCATCACACCTACACTAGATCGTGAAGATCTGAGTCCAGAAGAGCTTTATGGCAAGAGAAAAAGTCTGCTAGACTCAGCAACATCTGAAGAGGAGAGGAGGTTCGCAGAGTGGCAAGTCACACACTCCAAGTACCGGGAAACTGACCCCGATGATCCTAAGCTCCATCCAGAGGTTGCCTCACGCATTGGGTTTTCTGTTGCTAAAGCTGAGATGAGGAAAGTTATGCTGATGGATACCGCAGCTCGTCTTCCAGAAGTGATTTCCTCGCTGAACCAAGAGCTTTTGCAATTCCAAGAAGAAGTCGAAGTCTTGGAGGGGAAAAGAGAGTACCGTGACGCAAACTTTCTCAAGCGAATGGTTGGTAACCTATTGCAAGATGTTTGCAAGCGAGTTCAGAATTACCTGGACGGAGATCTTATGACTGCGGCTAAGTCTCCCGAACATTTAATTGATCTTGACGAAGAGTTACAGCTGGAGGAAGAATCAGAGTGGTGCATGAGAACACTTGGTAAAAATGCTTCGATTTCGGATGAGGAAGATTGGAGAGATATCATTCAACGTATGTTTGATGAGGGCACTATGCCCTCTCATGTTAATGCAGATAAAAGGTTTCTGGGAGGCAAACAATTCCAACGAGCCTTGAATGTACTTAAGGCGGCCATGGCAGGTAAGCTCAAGCAAACAGAAGAATGCATCAATTCAAATGCTCAAGAGGATATAACATAATCAGATTTTTTTCATATTCTTGTAGAGGCTTTTCCTGACATCACTGCAATGAAGGAGAACGTTGCAAATGGTGCAGGCTATCTTCAAGGGGGGCTGCAACGAGAGAACTGGGAACGCGGTACGAAGTAATATATAGTCCTTGTGTCTTTCATTGGAATTGATAGAATCTCTCTTTGAGATTATGATTTTTTATGTTTCCCACAGCTACACTGAGCATTGTCAAGATGACATCAGAGGTTACTGTGCATCCCGGTATCAACTTTTTCATTAAGCATGTTGGGGCGATCTTTCGTAAGCTGTTCAAAGTGTAGGTAATGGTGTTCTTGATACATTATACTATCCTGCTCATTAGCTCATACCCTCTTTTTTTGCTAATATACCAAGAGCCCTGGAGGACACAAAGCTGCGTTCCATTGATAATGCTCGTTTGCTTGAGATCTGTCATGGACTAGAGAATCGGCTCTTTGAGGAATTTGACAATATGCTGTGGAAGTTGATGACTGATGCTGCAGACATGACCCATGTTAGTCTGGAACCAATGTTCTCTATTCTGGACCCAAATCTTCCTGGGTTTCATCCCATCGAAGAAAACGAAGATAAAGATGACATTTACAAGATGCACAATGGATCGTACGAAAAGACGCCGAGCAAGAAAGAAATACGTGAAGCAACAGACGGAGGCGGATTTATGAGTAAACTACTGAATTGGGCGTCATTAGTTGTCGACGAACAAAAGGCTAAAGGTGAGTTCTTTCACGTCACATATGTGAACTAAAGTAAGCCCTCTCGTTTTACTAATCACTCGGTACTGCCATTAGAACTTCTTCGTGAGCGGGGCGCAGAGTTAGCAGGGAAGAAAAATAATTTTCTTCTAGCGGGATATGGAAGCTAATATTTCCAATGGAATGTCCTTGTGTTAAATCACAGTGTGGACCAATGGAACATTCACCGGGACGGACAATGTTGATGGTAGGGAAGGCTTGATACCGATACGTTATGCGTTGCGGCTTGCCCTGTTTTAATTGATGACGATTCGAGTAGAAGATACCCTTGGACAATGCTTGAGAATGAAGCAGAGGTATCACATGAGATGTGACGAACGAGTCAAAGCATCTATGGAAGGCACGTCGTCGTCCTCTGTTTTGCAATGGGGCCATGAGCCTCGCCTTATCCTTGATCATTGGATGATCTACGTGAATCTTGGAAAGGTCCTGTACTCCAATTGTATCAGCGAGTAAACGATCCAGGGGGTAGCTCTCAACGTCGTAGAGGAAAGATGTCTCGTTTCGAAGTTCGGGGTATGGCACTCCATAATTACTGCCGATATGTATTGGCCCTTCGCTTAATGATCCGCGACGCGAGGAGGCAAACGTTAAGGAGGATCGTCTCGAAGGTTCTTGATTGAGCGAATCAAATGTTTCTAGAACTTGTTGCCTTACTACGTCTCTTTGTAAACCTATGCAATTGTGGAGTTTAAAGACACTCAATTATTTGAGTCTAATGCCCACTTGAACTTGAATGAAGTGAGTAACTATAGAAATCAAAACTCACGAGCACACGCCAAAAACGGCTCCATCTCATTCCTAATCGAATGGAAATCAATGGGCTGACTTTGTATCATCCCGAGACTCACTAGCTTCTCACCCACCACACTGTCAAACGTACAGTCTTGTGATTCCTCGTCACCGCTGATACTATTCATCAACGTCTCCGAAGGCAGTAGAGACGAGGCCAACGATATGATGGACTTGGTACGATGCTTCACCGATAACAGATGACTGTCACCTTTACCCACTTCATCGGACAACCGACGCAAAGAAGTACTACCACCAGTCAAGATAGTAGTATCTTGATCGAACAAGTGATTGGGAGGATTGGTATTACTACTCCCATGATCACTCAAATCGTAATCGCAAGAAGTGGCCAAACTAGTACATGCCGTTGTCGATGATCCGCTCCCAGACTCTTCGCTTTCAAACCGTGGCTTATCAAGCACAATATTTCCTCTATTAAGATGATGATGATGGGTGGATGGATGTTGATAATACTGAATATTCTCGAGTAATTCATCTTCATCGTCGGAGTTTTCACGTGTAAACATTTCGAGTGCCAGGTCCACCTCTCGTTGTAAGTTGTTCATGGGTATACGCGAGAAGGAGGAGGTGCGTCTCCCCAATGATGATAATGATTTCATCGATGGCAAGCGTTGCATAGTGTTGTCTTGGTTTGTTATCGCTGATGATGGAGGGAGGAGGCTTAGATGGACGGCTGCTGCTGCTGTTGTTTCGTCGTCGATGAGATCGTCCCCGAAGAAAAGCTCCTGGTCGTTTCGAATATCGTCTAAGATGTGAGTGCGGGAACTAGATCGTCGAGACGGACTTAACAGTGGTGAATTGAAGGATGATCTTTTAGGAGTGGCCATTGTCATAATGTCTCTCTTTCCTGCCTCAACTTGATGCTATCGGAGTGGTGCAAATTCAAATGAGTAAGCAAGCAGATGAAAAGTGAGAGACGCTTCTATCTGCAGCACTACGACAGTACTATTGACAACCGATCAGCAGATACCAACTTACTTTGTGTGCTCCACTCCAATCAATAATGCCAGGTGGTTGGCTTGGTGACGAGTTTGGTTTTTGTGGTGGAGGAGACTCTTGGAAGAGGCCAACAAAACTTGGTGCATCATTTGGCATCATCACAGAAGGGGGCACTTTGTTAATTGTTCTGTGGGAATGATGTGGGAAGCCTTTTACTGGATTCGTCGTACGTGTCTTCACGAATCAAACACGGCAGAAAGCAACAGACACCAGATTTCACATGACGTCCTTCGAACCATCCAACACCTCACCTCATTTTTGACAGCGAAATTCGCAAAGAAAGACCAAAGAAGGGAGGATCTCGATAGAATGGGAAGGTTTTTGTATTGATTCCTTTGTGGAGTGATCAGAGAAGTATCTGCTCTTCAAGAAACCCATCTGTTGCGACTGCAACTTGATTTGATGTCAATGATGATGACGCGATGGTGTCTGTGACTTGTCTGTTTTTGATGTGTCCCGTTGAAAGGTCAAAAATGGTCTGAAAAACAGGACCGAAACGGGGCGCCAATACCCATAAACCTCCGGTACCTGTCTCTCTGGGCTTGTGTTTATCACACAACACCAATCCACAAGAAATCACAGCCTCTGAAGGCAGCCTGATGGCGGTCAGCCATGCCGTCATTATGTTTATAATTTTTGCCATGAGTTAGTTCGTTGAGACTATTGCTGCGCAGCTATAATTCTGTGAAACGCTTTCAATGCAAGACACAATTGGGTAAGTAAGGTTCAGGTAGACGTAAATAGCTCATAATAATTGCAATATTCAATCATACAACAATCACAGTACTTTAATGTACTTTGATTCCATTGATAGCTCTCATATGATAGCCTATACGTGTTTGATTATAGCCTGTAGAGATTTCTGTTCTGCCAATGTATGAGTTTTGCAACCGGACAAAAAACATCATTTCATTGAGACTACTTCTCTTTCCTTTTCTTCCGTATTAACAGCAGCGCTGCCATCTTGATTCACGTCACCATTCAAATCGTTCTCATCAAAGTCATTAAATGCAACAGCAACGGTGGGGAATATCTCATCGTCGGGAATCACGCAATCCTGTTCCGTACCAATGACGCAATACGTTTCATGTTCCGGTACGTCTTTCGAATACTTCTTGGCACTACCCGCCATAATCGATAGAATGAAAGTCCACGCCAACCCCGCACAGGATAGAAAGGGTATTTGCAATTCCGTGGGCAGGTAACAGAATTGTACGTATTGAACCGGTATCCAGAATAGTAAATTGCGTTTCATCAGGGGGACGAAATTTTGTTTGGCACGTTCCATCCCCTCTTGGACATTCAACCCTTGCATATACCCCGTGAAGGTGAAGAATACCGGATAGTATAGAAACGGCACGATGATGAGTTGGGATGCCAATGCTCGTTCCATAGCTGTCAATGTCGACAAATCGATCAAATGCGATGCACCGATCGAACCCAGTACCGAAAAGAGATACTGTCCTCGACACAATTCAACGATTATTGGGAATAACCAATGCTGTGCGGCTCTGTAGATCATATCGAATGTTGCAAACGATGCACCACGCGATGGGTCGTATTCGTCGTCCTCGCGTTGTTGTGCTATGGCATCGCCGGCTGTGGCTAGCGCTGCTCCCGTTAACATTTTAGTCGGTAGCGGAAATGCTGTCAGTGTCGACATGTACTTTTCAAATATGGGCGTGAGTGGATTAGGTATTGCTGTCGTTGTTGATGCCGCAATGAGATTCGCAGAGAGAATGTTGTTCATGGATGGCTCATGGAAAAATGTTGTCATTATTTGATGATCCATTCCAAAGCCATTGGTTGAGGATAGGGATGCTAGTGAAACTGAGCAAAGAAGAACAGTGGTTGCAAACATTTCGGTGATTGTATATTTGGCTTATATTGCATATTATGGCAGAGTTAGGTTTTAGTTCAATGCTGTTGGCTATTGGTGATGAATCGAATGGATGTTAGCGGGTGCAGTTTGCAGTTTGGTGCAGTTGCAAAAAATCTGAGGCGAAGATGATGAGCGTCATGAAAACAATATTCATATTTATAGGTAAGATTTAAGATATCATGAATAACTTATTGATAAAACGGATCTTCACCTATAAAGATAGTGGTCTCCGACAGCTTGAACCACCACTGCGAACTAATGGCTGTGTCTGCCTCTGTCTGCCTAGCTATCGCCTAAACCTGCACTGCCTCGATGATGATGTCACCCAGCGGCAATCGTAAATCTTGCCAGCAGTGCAAGCTTTAAGAGTATTGCTGTATATACTGTCGACTTGGAGATTGGAAGAGAGGGCAGGCACAAGGTGACAAAAGCCGAGGAGAAGATTTTAGGAAATATCTGACACCGAACACCGACCTCCACACACCAAGCTCAAAGCTCTAGACACATGAACTCACCGATAATATTTTGCTCGCATTTGCTTTCGGTTTCAGTCACTCTTTCAACGTGTTGCTCCTCCTCAATCATGATTCTGACCACCCATCATGTGGATCGCTTTTCGTGACATGTTTTGTCAAGTAATGGGTCCTCAATCCTCAATCCTCAAACTCCCTCACACAACAAAATCATTGAACACTTTTGATCGCGATCGCCAATCATGTTAGTCAAGCCAGCTCTCCTGCACTTTAAATTTGACGGATTTGCAAACCTCCCGACCGAGGTGGACAGTTGTGTGTGGTCTGATCATCAAACTGACTGCAATGGGAACGAGTGGCAGCTGCAGTTGTATCCCGGAGGAAGGAGTCATGAGACAGAACAAGGCTGGGTTGGGTTATATTTGAGAAGTTATAACAGAGCATCACTTGATACAGTGTGTAGCATGACCATAAAAGACGCAAGGGGGACAGTGATTGTAAACTGCGATGATGGTTTTGTGTTTCAGCTGCGACGAAATATTAGGGGGCATTCTCGATTCATTAAGCGCTTAGAGATTCTTGATACTAACAAGAATATCCTCAAAGATGGTGCTCTTTGCATCGATGTAACCATTCAAGTGAAACCCATTCTGAAAGAGGATCTCTATGAATGCAAATTTAGTCTCATCAATAAGATGGAACGTCTGCTTCAATCAGGGGAAAACTCGGATGCCATATTCAACGTAGGGGGAGAAATTTTTAAGGTTCACTCCTGTATTATTGACAACAGCGCATCGCCAATTCTTGCAAATCAGCTAAACCACAATGATCAAAATACTAACACGGAGATACAAGGTATATCACCTGAGGTTTTCAGGTATATTCTTCGATTCGTCTACACTGATATTTGCCCATGTCACAGTGAAGTATTGAAATTTGGGAAAGAACTTATTGATGCGGCAAATAGATACGAACTTGTCGAATTGAAAATAGACATTGAAAACGTGTTGATCTGTGAACGTATTATGAATCGAGAGAATGTATCTGATTGGATCCTATTTGCAGATGCGCAATGTTGCCCATTGCTCAAGGAATACGCCATCTCGTATTTCCTGTTGGACTCGTCAGATATTCTGAGGTCTGAGCACTCCAAACGTTTGCGAGAGTCTGGAGAAGTATTGTCGGAGATTATGATGCTTATGGCTGATGGGGATGAAGGAATGACTGTAACAGAGTTGCGAAAACAACTTGGCAAGATAGACTTGGACGTTGACGGGTCAAAAGAGACACTAGCTGCACGTTTGGCTAGGTATTGCCAAGAAGCAGAGGACTGATATTTGAGGTGAACAGGTATTTTTGTGATGGTTGAATTGTAGAATTGTTAGGATTGATTGTTATTTCCGTGAAATTGCCAATTGTATATCGATCAAATAATGGCATGATGAAGAATAATTAAAAAGGCTCGTAGGTTATGTGTTTATCTATTTATCTATCTCCTTTTTCAGACTAGCCTCAATCCATCTAACCATTAATATACACGGGGACTACCTGCATTATCAGATAGCTTGCTGAAGCATTGCAGACCTTGCATTACCGAGCACCTTTGAAAAGCTCTGATCGTTTGTTTCGTCAAAGCCTTCATTTTCAATAAAGTTCTGATAGAGCTTGCCACAAGAAAGCAGGTATTGCTCGATATTTTCATTGTTCCTCTTACCGAGTACCGGAAATGCAGACATTATCGCTTGCTTGATCAGGACCGAGTCCAAATGCGGCTATTGCGAAAAAAATATGGTAAGGATGGATGATGGATTCATAATATATCATGTCGAAATAACAATAAGCTCACTGTGTAGCCACTGTCAACTAAGTAATCTTTAAACCAATCTCCAATATCTTGGTTGATTTCTTCCACTTCGGTTTGAACACCACATTACATTGACGAATTAACCTGTTTACACAATGCGTCAATGTCGTCTGTATTGTTGATCTCATGCAGGTACGCCTTTAATCTACTCTGCTGGAATAAAAAGTCCTTCTTAGCTCGCTTTCGAAGCAGCAGAAGCTCCTCTTCTTCTTCGTGATATTTGCGTGGATGTATCAGCAAATAAGGCTGCCCGTTTCTGAATCTCTGCTCATTTATTGATTCCAACTCTTCCAGTGGTATCCATTATATTTGTCCTCTCCTTTCAAGGGGCGCAGCTCCTTAGGAAGTGGTTTTGATGGTGTATTGCATCCCTTTACCCAGATTAACGGGGCATTTATAGCTGCAGCTAGAAATGAAACTCCCACGCAAACCCAAATAGCAGTAGGCGTACCTAGCTGATCAGATACCAATCCAAGTAGAAATGGTGTCAATGCAGAACCAAAGTTCATAACAGTTTGGTTATTAGACCACCACCACTAATTGGCGGTTTTTCCACTAATTAGTGGTCGAGTTATGGCCCGTAAAGTTTGTCAAAAATCAATTTAACCCTAAGATAACTTTATCGAGTTCAAGCCAACGGTATGGGCGAGCTGGGTTTTCATTCGTCGCATGTGTTTCAAGGAAACGGAGAAGTTAATCGCGCCGGAAAACAGCACCATGGTTGTTTCGTCGTTACCTTTAATTTTGGCGAG